>BMAO01003510.1:0-130648 GCA_019973975.1 Trichonephila clavata
CAAATTATGACCTTAATGTGGTTTGTCAGAGAATATGAAATGAAAGTAGGTTCTCTTTCATTTGTAAAACGTAAAGTTGCCTTTTTTTTGTTTGTTTTTTTGCCATTTTTGACAGTTATTTTCGGACTTGCATAATTATTGCAGCCTATTGGTGACATTTTATGAAGTGAAGCACCTGGTTGCTGATTCAACATATGTGATACATACAAAATCAGAGCTGCAACTTGGTGAATTATTAATTTAGTTGGCAATTGTTACGATAATACGCAAGTACCTTATTCTCTTTTAATTTCAATTGAAAAATTTTTTAGTTGAGTTTAATTACTTTTTGCAGGGATGCAGATGATGCTGTTGGAGCTCGTGATGGTTATGATTATGACGGATACCGATTACGAGTAGAATTTCCTCGTGGCAATGGTCCTGGTAGAGGTATGGGTACTCCTAGAGGAAGAGGGAGAGGACCTCCTGCAAGAAGGTCTCAATATAGAGTTCTGGTTACTGGTAAGAAAATATCTTTGTCAAAAAGATTGTATTAATGTGAAATAATATTTTCAAAAGGAAGTAGACAATAAGTTGATAAGAAAAATGATGTTTGAGTGAATGATTTTCTTTCATCTTGGAAAAACCTGCAGTAAAATTAATTTACAATTATTTCTTGTATGTGTGTCATATTATTACAGGCTTAGGTAAAAGTTTTCCCACATATTTATCATCCCAGGTTTTCATGTTTGATGGTTAAAGTGAATTTACCCTTTGTATTTAGTTAAAAGCTTCCTAAAAATTGTGAAACATATCCTGGTATTTTTTAAGTATGCTCTAAAAAATTAAAAGTACTGTACTTGTTTGTATTCTTATGAGTATTAAAATGTCATACTCTAAACAGCTTGAGTATAATTCTGCCAGTTTCTCTCCTTATAAGTCATCTCCTGCTGTAGTATTTACTAAATATTCGTCAACAGTTCAGATAGTTAACCGTACAGGTTTTGTCCTTTTATTAATAGCTTCTCAAAATTTAAAGGTCCAATGTCAGTAATCATTATACAGGGTGTTCCGAAAAAACGTGGACAAAATGGCATGGCAGATCAGTCATACAACAAGGATAAAAAATTGCATAGGAACATGGGGTCGCAACTGCGATGCGGAGCCGCTAAAGGGCTTCGGAAATAATACATAACACAAAGAGAAGAAGCAAAATCATTACAGATCATTTTATTTATAATTACCTACACACATGCGACTTACGCATGCCAAATGTTGTGCTTACAGGAGGTGCTCAAAGTGTTTACCAGATGCATGGAGACATGCCTGGCATCGACGTTGCATGGAATTGCGCACCTTCTCAAAGATACCAAGTGTATCTCGAACACATCCAGCTGCCTCAACGATTCTTCCTACCAAGTCTTCTGGCGTTTCAACAGGTGTTTCATACACAAGTCCTTTTAAAAGCCCCATAAGAAGAAATCCATGGGAGACAGGTCTGGTGATCGTGGTGGCCATGCAATTGGTCCACCGTGACCAATCCAGCCGCCAGGAAAAGTAGCCTGCAGATGTGCTCTGACATCTCTACTGAAATGTGTGGAAGCGCCATTGTGTTGAAATTTAATGCATCAACGAATAGGCATCGGAACATTAGTATTCAGCATGGCTGGCAGAACCTCTTGCAAGAATGTTAGATACGTGGGACCGTTCAGTCTGTCTGGTAGAATGTACGAACCAAGTAAACAGTCTCCTACAATGCCAGCCCACACGTTAACGGAAAATCTTCGTTGTTTGGCGTGCGGACGTGTAGCATGCGGGTTTTCATCTGCCCACCTATGCAAGTTGTGACAATTCATCACACCCTCTAATGAGAATGCAGCCTCATCCATGAACAGAACACTTGCAGCGAAATGTCGGTCGGCAGCCTTTTCTTGCAGATACCACCGCGCAAAATCCATACGACTGCTGTAGTCTCCTGGTTGAAGTGCCTGGACGCGTTGTAATTGATATGGGTAAAGTCCTTCGTCGTGTACAATGCGCCAGACGATAGTTTGGGGAATATGGGTCTCTCGGGATACAACTCGTATACTTGTTGAAGGATTACGCTGAAGTGCGTGGACAACTCTTCAGCATCAACTGTCCAAGATATTCGTTGGCGACCTGAATCTGGCTTGTGCACGTCTAACGAGCCGGTTTCACACAATCTTCGGTGAATAGTGGCAAAGAATGAGCGGCTAGGCATCTTTCTACTAGGATATTTTTTGACGATACATTCGCAAGGCTCGTCCATTGCAGTTGGCCATGCTGTAAACTAAATGCATGTCAGCCAATTCGCGGTGCATGTAACTAGCCATGTTACGCCCAACACATCCACGACTCGAATGAATTGAATCTCCTTTTGCTCGGCTGGTGTCTGCACCGCAACGCCCTCTTGTGGTTCTAGTGCCCTCTACAGGCATTTGCGACCCCATTTTCCTATGCGATCTTTGATCCTTGTTGTATGACTGATCTGCCTTGTCATTTTGTCCACGTTTTTTCGGAACACCCTGTATAAAGGCTATGTAAATTTGAATCATTCAAAGGATTTTATTCTCTTTATGGAAATCGGACAAAACAATACACATGTAATTTTGGGTTAAAATATGAATTACTGTGCCCCTTAGCAAAGTTGGCAATTTTTTTGCTTGACTGCTGTATACAATATTTCAACCCTTATAAAAGAGAATTGGAATATATGTGACATCAATGAAACCTTTTAACATTCAAAAATAAATGTACAACTTCTAAAACACAAAGCATTTATTTTTTGTTTAAATTTTAATTCTTCCAAGGAAAAATAATTCTCATTCAATTACTGTATTTGTGCGTCCTTTTCTTATGAAATTAAAAATTAAGAAAAGAATTAAATCTAAAGTGCAGTGAGCAAGTTTTAACTGTACATAAAAAGCTTGTACAGTAATTTCAAAAGCTTGTAAATCAAAAAGTAATTTCTTGAGTAGCTGAAAAGTCCAACATTAATATTCACTCATTCACTTTGAATATCTTTTTGGAGAGAGAGAGAGCAAAAATTCACTCATTCACTTTGAATATCTTTTTGGAGAGAGAGAGCAAAAAGACAGCTTTTCAAAGAAATCTCATTGGGTTGACTAATCAATTAACTAACAATCATGCTGCTCTTAAGGTGACTGCCAGTTCTTAGCTTATCTTAAAGAGTTCTTATTTGTAACTTCACATTTTATCACACAAAATATTTAACTTCAAATTTTAATAATGGAAAAATGTTATTTTATTAGATGTTAATTTGGTGTTTAAAATTAAAGTAAAGACTTATATTCTAGGAATTCGGAAAAAAAATGTGCCTAATATCTAGATATATTATTCATAAAATTCTAGAAAATGCTTTCAGAGTATATGTATTAAATCCTTAGAAAAGGAAAAGAACCCTTAAATTAAAAATTATCACACTAAAAACATGCAATGTGGAGAATGCATTTTAACTGTTTACCTGTTTATATTTTAATAAAAAGTTTAAATAAAGTGAGGGAAAGATATTTTTGTTTTTCATTTTGTAAAGAAAGTAGATGGTCAAACAAAACTGTTTTGGAAATATGTGTCCAAACTTTGTATTTATCTTATTGGTTCCAAATTTTTTATAGGCCTTCCATCTACGGGTAGTTGGCAAGATTTAAAAGATCATATGCGAGAAGCAGGTGATGTGTGTTATGCTGATGTTCATAAGGATAGCACTGGAGTTGTAGAATTTTTAAGGTACGAAGATATGAAATATGCTGTTAAAAAATTGGATGACTCAAGGTTCAGATCTCATGAAGTAAGTGAATTTTTATTGTATTTTCATATAGTAATTTTTAATTAAGGTTTTGTATGCAGATCTTTGTTAATTTCAAAGAGGTCTGTTTAAGTACTTTGTACTAACAGAATACCTGTGATTGATTGCCAAGATTTTGATTTTTAGCAACTTATTTTATTTTGAAAATTTCAGTGTTGTATGTATAATTTAATCAGTTATCTGTTAAATGAATACTCTATTTGTTGTGATTTTGTATTGAAATATATTTTACATAACAATTCATGATTCCCTCTAACTTAGCTTAAATGGAAATTGAATCTATCTGCTTTTTCCAGAAATATGGCATGCTATCAATAAATGAAAAATACTGTTTTCACATTCAGTAAAATTATATTTCAATAAAAAAAATCTGTTAAATGTAGCTTCTCTTATTACATGAGAGAAGGGGGGGGGGAATCACCCCCTCATAGACCAACAAAATTTAAATTTTACCATTGAGATTACCTCTTGCTGCTTACGTCTACACATTTTTTTGAATGTAAATCCCATTAGAGGTTTGAATACACCACTGGCTTATATACTTTTTGGTAATATATATATATAGCACTTATTGGTATCCATATATGTTGAGAGAAGCTACACAACATATACTATAGGTTTATGTATTACTGATGTTAAGAATTTATAATGGACTAAATTCATGTGACATCATAATCACATGATAATTTTAAACCACGTATTTTTAGCCAATCAAGTTAAAAAACACATGTGACGTCATAGTCACGATAAATGCAATTATCTATTTTCAGCACATCAGTCTATGCACTTCGTTGTTGCCAAATTACGCTTTTTACAAACTTTTTTTTAAAAAAATTAATATTTGTCACTTTATTTAAAAGTACATGTATAAAACAAGACTTTTTTTCTTTAATTATAAAATCTTTTTGCAGAAATTTCTTTTTATAATTCTTGAGCATCTTTACCCAACTATGCAATTTGAAATTTTACCTAAGTCTTACAAATAGAATAAAAAGTGTGAGCTATAGTTTATTGTCCATTTTGAATTCAATGTAGAACACGTGTTTATATTATCATGTGACCGTCATGAATTTAGTCCATTGATTTGTCATGCCAAAATCAAATAGGAATGGCAAACAAATAATAGTAGATTAAAATGATTATCTTCAAGTGACATCCTTGAATTGAGAGGAAGAGAAAAGGAAAAAATATACAGAATTGCTTTTATTGTGAAAATCGAAAAAGTGGCACACACTCTCAATGTGGGCAAATTCTGCTGGCAGAATACTTCTTTCTTGATATGGTACCAGATTGTAATGCAATCACATTGATAAATAAAATATAAAACATTAGAAATTTTTTTTTGGTATGCATGTAAAAGAACAAACTGGTACACACAGATTAATATAGCGTGCAAGAAGTTAAAAATGGCAAATTAAATGTTTGAACAGTTCACCACCACCTTGAGCTATACCTTGCAAAATTTTATCTGAATAGAGAGACATGGTACAAATGAAAATGTGATACTTATCAATGATACCAAATACTGTTGCAAGTTGAAAGTCTTGTCAAATTCTATTCCATTGTTGTAGTATCTTTCTTCTATTCTGTTTGTGTTTTGAAGTAACTGTGTATGTGGTTTCTAGATCAAAATAGTTAGTGTTTCATTATTGTTGGACTCGCCTTCTCTCAGTAATTTCTCCTCCTTTAAAATCTCTTCAGTGATAAATTTTGTTAAGATATTAAATTTTCTGAGAGACTTTTATTTTTTTAATTACTGGCCTTATCACTCAATTTTAATTTTCTATAGGTCATTGCTAGCTTTATTTTAATTTTAAGATACATCCAAAACCTTGACTTGAAGTATTGATTTTAAATGTTAAAATTTTTTTAAGTCATACTGCACAGTTTGGTTTTTTGTATACTTTACTTAAAGTTTAATAGTTTATCTTATGCAAAATTTAAAGTGAGTGGGAATGCTCTATCTTTTAGGGAGAAGTATCTTATATCAGAGTCAAAGAAGATCATGGCAGTCGATCTCGCTCAAGAAGTCGAAGCTATTCTCCTCCTCGTCGTACTAGGGGTTCCCCAACATATTCTCCTGCTCATCGCTCAAGATCACGATCTCGCTCAAGATCCTCATAAACATTCATTCAGAAAGCTCTGTCATTTCCAGAACTGGTATCTGCATTAGATACTATTTTTTTTTTTTATTGTATGTGTATTTTGCTGTAATACACTTATTGATAGCATCAAAATTTTGAAATTTAAATAGGACATTGTTTTTTAGTCTCATATTTTTTTCTCCTTTCCATTTTGCTCCATGATGTAACATGTATTGTATCATATAATATTGTATGTGTAATATTTGCAATTTAGAAGTAAATCTGTTAAAATTTAACATTCTTAATTTTTTAAATAACTCTTTAGAGTTCTTAAATGTAATAATTTTGTTTATAATGTTCATATCCTTATAAAGCTTTCAAATTCTGTGTTGAATTTCTGAAATGTTAATATCTACTCTAGTGTTTATAAATGCTTTCAAATGTATATACTATGGAAGGTAATTATCAATAATTTGCTAATAACTAGAACAATCATGATACAATGTGGTGTAGAAACCCAAGCATCATTTTTAACATAAAAAAGTGTAACAAAACATATTTCTCTCTAAGTTAATATATATTTTGGTTTGACATCACATTTTTTGTTTCTTTTTGCAATTTTGATGGGAGGGGGCTAGACTTCTTAAAAATTGCACAAAATAAGAATTGTACCCTAAACTTAATAATGCTTTGATATTTTTAGCTTTGTCCTCTTCATTAAATCATTTAAGTTCATTGAAAAGAATATAAGACACATAAAAATTTTTTATGGAACAAATGAAAAATGCCTTTTGAATTAATTCATCAATAATTCAAAGGTTAAAAATTACTTAGTTTATAAAAGCTATACTTAAGACTGTTTGATAAATTGTGTTGAATTTATTTACATAAAATGAAATTTGCTCAAACGGCCGGATTTAATTATGATTGTTTTTATTGGAACATGGAAATTGATGTCAATGTTTAAGAGAAAGTTAAGGATAATTAAAATGAATTTTTAGATATTAAAAAAAAAAGGGAATATTTTATATATAAAAATTGTACTCGTGATTTTCATTATTGGATTCATACTCTAGTTCTAAAAGTCTTTGTTACACATTGGGAAAGTTTTCGTTTTTTGAACAAATTTGATTGACAGAACTTGCTTTATAATATTGTCGGAATTTAGGAAACTTGTATTAAGATAACTATGAGTTATCATATGAAATTAATAATGATAGTATTTCTGTATTAATATATGAAAAGTAATTTATGGATAGGTTGTAAAATTTTATAAGTAACTTTTAAATTTTAAAATTATTTTTGTGTTAGTTGCAACTATGATATGGATCCTATATAATGTAAGGTCATGTGGTATTAAGGAAGTGATGATGCTCTAAGTACATTTAACAATAATTAAGTTTTGTGGTAAAATTTGATTGCAAAAAGAAAAAGTTATTTGGTGAATAATTTTTTGTTAAATATTCTCTTCGAAATCTAAATGTTGTAAAATTTGTAAGGCAGAATTTTTGTAAGTAAATATTAATAACCATAGATGATTATATTAATTTTCTTAATTGTCATATGTTTAAAATGTACCTCAATCTACCAATATATTTTTTGAGTTTTGTAATTTTTTTGTGTTTATTCTCAGTTATACTGTAAAATTCTGTGACATTTTTGTCTTCAAATAAACTAATGCAAATTTCACTTATTCTCAGATTTTATGCAAAAGTTGGAATTCTTCATGATGAAATTGAAATAACAATAAAATGGATTCTAAAGGAAGCAGGAGCATTCATTTTTTTAACGGATCCCTTACATTTCAAGCAGGAGCCGTGTGGAGGAATTCTCTTTTAAAGGGTTATTTTGTGATTAAAAAACATACACTCAGGATTAAAAGGAACATACTAAAAACAGCGGAGGATCGTGCGTGTGGAGTTCTGAAAAAAAGTTTGTGTGATTTGCTATAAACTGGGCAGTAACACTTTGGATGTTTCTATCCCAAATTGGATCTTGCTGAAAATAGGAGCAGTGTTTTAGAAAAATTTTTATCATTTGGATTGTACACTGCTGGGAGCAAGTAGTTCCTTGGATTTATCTTGCTTAAGGAAAATCATGGACATAACAGACATGCTGGGAGGAATTTTGTTTGCAAAATACAGGATGGGAGTCTTAAAGTTGCACTACATGCAGGATGAGGATGGTCACATATGGAGGAGACACTTATAACTTTGTATCATATGGATCAGGAAGTGGAATTTAGGTATGAATAACAAAAATAACCAATAGAACAGTTTGTGCATGCCTGTCACATTAAAAATTACTCAATTAGTTTTGAATCTGGTAATTCCCTTTTAATTGGCAATTTTAAATTAAATTTAAATTTCTCATTTATATAATGTGGAATATTATATATATAGAAATATATATATCAGAGGTAATATAAAATTAATATTTTTTTTCTTTTGAGTATTAAAATTTCATTAAAGGAAAATTTTCTGGAACATTTTTTTTACAACTCCTTTTTCATATCAAATGAATTATTGATGTATTTCTGTGATGGATCCTATCATAATTTTGATTTGTTTTTGTATTCTACCTAAGGTTGCCTGCTTTGGATCTGTGCTAAGTTGCAGAGCAATAGTTTTAAAGATTGCTGCATGGATTCCTCCTGGATACATGGAGTGGATCATGGAGGATTGGATTTGCATATGTTAAATACTTTTATTTATATTTTTTTTAACTTGTTTTATTTGTTAGATTGGCTTTGGCAATTTTTACATAACTTATTGCCATATAGAAATAATATTTCAGTTTTGTAATTTTTGACTGTTCTTGATTTTGTCCCATTACAAGATAGCCTTTTTTTCCCCTTCTTTTTTATCTTGGAGGTTAAAAAATTATTTATTTTAAATTTTCTTTTAAAATGTTTCATCAAGACATATATAATACTTTGTGTTAGGTCCCCCCCCCCCTTGCAAAATAATTTAAGGAATCTTGTTCCGGTGTATTTTATATTTCAGTGATTGAATTTTTAACTGGAAGTGGGGTAAATAGTTTCATTCTTACATACTATAGTAAATATTTATTACTATCTCTGCGTACTTTACATTTTAATTTCCCGTATTGATCATTATCTTTTTTTGTTAGTGTGTGAAAGATAACATATTAGTTGCTTTCAGAATTGATGAGCTTCTAATTTTGTATTGTTATTGAGTTAAGTTATCAGGGAATGTATCTTTTAAATTGTTTTATTTCTCCCAAAATTTCAATATTAATAGTTGTGCCTAAGAATATTTTCTATTTATATTAGTTCATTTGCTTTTGAGAAATGAGCTCAAGGACAATTCTTATCATTCAATTGTATTTTTTTCCCCTTTAAATTTAATTAAAAATATCTATTTTATCTTAGGCCAGTTTCTCTCTTTTTTAATATATAATTATTAACTTAATGCTTTCTAATTTTCCCCCAGATATTTGTTTTATTATAACCCCCCCCCCACCCATTTATTATTGGCAAAGCATTAATATTACTGAATTTAGTAATTTATTTTATTTTGAATTTGTTATGTAAAGGAAACAGAATTTATATTTTTTCTATTATTGGCTGTTTTCCATTTCAAAGAGTAATAGATATTTCCTCACAACTATTAAGCATGTAGTTTTCTAAGTGGCATCGCTTACTTTTTACTTGGTTTAAAATTTTGTTTCTTGTTAGGTTGATTTGTGGTGTTGCCTTAATTCTTTGCTATGTATAACAATTGGGGGATAGTAATAGCACTTGTCAAATGCGAGGACTGCCTTTACTACTTATTGGATTTCATTTGTAGTTTAAAAGATTCAGCTCCTTTCCTGTAGAGTTAACATTCATAAATAAATGAATTTTTATATCCACTTCAGAAAAATCATTTTCTTTTTGTAGGGAGTTGTGGTTATAAAAGAAATGTTTGCAAATTGGATCATTTTATTTAGCTTGTTTAGCAAGAAGTGGATTTATAGTCTTATTTTCTTACAATTGCAAACTAACAAATGGAAAATCAGGCATTTTAATCTCTTTCTTTCCATCAGATAATTCAGCTAGTAGTATGTTGATTTAAATATTTTGGATGTTAAAAGAAACTTTACAAATTTAGAGTGTATTTATTAGAATATATCAGATTCCAAAATAAATAAATGATATATTATAGTATTTGCAAATAAAATAATTTGTGTATTAAATTGTCCTTTAATTTAATGAAAAAAATGTGACCGAATAGAGCCCCACTACCAATGATTAATCTTAAAATGTGCTGTTTACTTCATAATAAATCAATTATGAAAGTTTGCGTATGATTTTTTGAAAGAACCTGACATTAAGACTTATTTTATTTGAGGATTTTTATGCCTATAGTTTTTTTAACACTACGCAAAATTTGAAAAAAATCATCAACCTGAATGTCTGAGCTCCTGTTTGTTTGTGGCATGAGTGTCCCCCCCCCCCCCCGAAATAGCTGTAAAAACCAAACAGTTCTTCTGTATTTCCTTGTACAAATAAGAAATTTATACAATCTTTGTTTTATACCATTATACACTTATTTATTCGATTATGTGGGGTACAAGTCCATTCTTTCTTACTAGTCTCAGTTTCCTAAAAATTAAGTTCGCAAGTAATACTATTCACGACTATTATGAATGTTTGATAGCTGTACAATCTAGACTGTTTTACCTTTTAAATATTGTAAGAGTATTAATTTTCCTTCCTATTTCATTTTTTCATATTTATTTTTTAAAGAATGTTATAGTTTCAGTTTTTAATCTATTGGAACGATATTAAGTCTCGAATAGTGGATGATTTTATAAGATTTATTTTTTAATCTATGTATCGTTCAATGTAAAAATTTAATTATTTAGAAATTAAAATTTGACATTCTGCCTTAAATTTCTAGTAATAGAAAATTAAGCAAGAGGGGGTCATTAAAATAAAATATGTAGTGTGTGCAGCTCTAAAAAAAAATCAATTAAGTTTTATCTGAATTAAAAAATACAAATAATTTTATTTTCTTAAATCATCATTTTTACAATTTTTGTTCCATATTAAAAATTAGAACTAAATTGTAATTTTTAGGGGTTTTCTATGATTAAGAAAGTTATTTTTTAAAGATATTGAATCATATAACTCTGCAGGTAAAAACTTGATCATTTTTTTATATTAAAACTTTTTTAATTTCAACATTAAGTTAAACGAGAAAAATTAGGAGGATTATTAGAAATAACAATAAACAAAATGATTTTAAGTTACATTGTGTTTCTTTGGACAAATTTAACTTCATATTGCTTCATATGACATTTATATGCAATATATGTAGACATACATTTATATGGCCAAAGTGTGTATGAAGGACATAAACAGAAAAATACTAAGTCAAAGCAATTGAAATAAGACATCCCTTTTTAAAAAATTCTGTGAGAAATGCTGTATGAATGGTATTTGATGTCAATAACTTCTGTAATTTGGATACATTGTTTTCCTCAAAAATGAAAGATTTCCAAACAGTTATTAAGAATTTTATTAGTGTAAAAGGTATTTAAGTAAGGTAAAAATAATGCACCATATTGATATTTATAAAAAATTATTCTTAAATATCTTTCCTATATGTTTAAAAAAAATTCTATTTCTACTTATATATACATAATTAAATGTAGTTTTCATTTGAAAATATTTTTTAAGGAAACCATTAAAATTTTAATTGAATGAAAAAAAAAACATATCTTAAAAATAAAGTTAAAATTGCTGAAAATGTTATCACTAATAAATTTATTGAAAGCTTACTTCATTTTAATACTTAATTGAATTGCATTTTTGCAAATATTTGACATAATAATTCTATCATATTCTAAGTAACTGTGGTGTGGCCAATAGAAAAGGAGATATGGGGGCTGTGTAGGCCTCAATATTAAAATTTAAGCAGATCATTTATAATAATAAAAAATTTTATACCCACTTTTCAAGAAAAATCAAAATTAGAAATCTCGTATATTTCTTTACATTTCTTCTCATTATCTCTCGTATATCCTTGTAAGCAAACAAAGAGATAAATTATGATTTGTATCATCTGTAACTATCGAAAATTTTTCGCCATACTCATAGGTGCCTATGAATAAATTATCAATAACATATGATTCAGATTAATGAAGACGACCTCTTTGAAATAACTTATTGTAAAGCTATATGATGCCATATATAAAAACTAATAATTTACACAGTAAAACTGTAGGTTTTGTTTGAAAAATCTACTAGATTGTGTTACTTAGTTGGTTTAAAATAACTAAGTTTTAAATTAATTTTTATGGACAGTGTTTTTTTTTGAACTGACACTATGCAGAGCCATTTGTAACTTTATCCTGCAACTGTGCTTTCACCAAACTTGGTATGCAGACTAATAATGACATGAGAAGTAAGATTCCATGAATTAAAAATTAATTCCAAAAATTACTGATGGGCTATTTATGGCACTTCAGTTGCTCAACAAACTGAGAATCAGCTTACAACATGAATCTCAAAGCAAAGACCCTAAATTTATGCTTTCATATGCAACGGCCACACCATTAATTTGGGCCACTAAAGCATGTAAATAGTACTCTCTGTTAAAGTGAGCCATTTAAGTGAATATGTGACTCGCATTTCTAGAACATGCATTATTAGTAAAGCTGTATTGCGATTATCTTGAACGTCCACAGCTCATTTTGAGCTTAGAACCCTAGAGAAACGACATAAATGGGCTTTAATGCATAAAAGAAGTACGAAGGAACAGATATTGCAATTGTAAATGTTGGCAGATCACCACTGTTGGTGCATATATAACGTGACCATTTATTTTTTGACTCAAAACGGGACATTGTTTTATTTAGGTCAATTAACAGGTATACAATGAAAAAAAACCCCACTTTTTTAAAGTTATTTATTCAGAAAAAGTTAGTTAGCTTAAAAGGAATTAAAAAAATATGCCCAAAATGTTTAGTTATATTTATATTTATCAGAGGAACAAATTTGCTTTAATATAGCTGGTGAAGATTTTAAGTAAGAATGAAACTCTTGGAACATTTTTTTATATTCACCTAAATTATCAACATCACCCTTAGAACTGAAATTAGTAACTGGGTTTTCTCAGATGTCCACAATTTGTTGATCATAGAAAATACTCTTTTTACTGGAGCATTTGCAGCAGGCAAACATAAAATATATTCAAATAAAATAGAAAAGTTTTCATGCTGTAGATTGTTGGCGTGAAAGTGTTTGAATACTTCCACCCAACGAGTTTCCGTGGAAACATTTAGATTATTTCTATTCGGTTACTTTTTGCGATGTATTGTAGTTAAATATTAATGAAAATTCGTCAGAAACTTCCGTATCTTTATTACAGTCAATATACTCCTTTTCAATTAATACATCCAGAGATTTTTGAACGTCTTCCCATGCGGGTACCTTTTTTAAATCTTCCCAATAAAATATCTCCATTACTTTGGTAAGAAAGCAAGTCCACTGCTCCAGATATTTACGGCTTAATTTATAAAATTCTGTAGCCATCCGTTTCACAACTCTTCATCCATCTATATAAGTACCATTACCTTTTGATTTCCCCATTAATTGATGGACCGTAAATGGAAGAGACTGATTGGTCTGTTTCTGAGTCAAATTGTCTTTTAGCTGATTGATTGCTTTTGCAGCTTCAACTGATGATACAGTCTGACCTTCAAGTTTCAATACAGCTTTCCGAACAGCTTCACACGGTTTCCGAAAACGGGACAATTTTGCGTCCCAGAGTTCATTTCGGGGACACCGGGACTCGTAATTATAAAAAGGGACAGTCCCGTTCAAAACGGGACGTCTGGTCACGTTATGCATATATCACAGACAATGTAGAATATTCCTTGTGATATGCTACATATGCCTATAGGAAATGCATAGTGTAGTCATGTAGTGAATAAAACTTAACTTTTCATTGTTATTTTTTATGTGTTATGATTTTTTTCACGGAATCTTACTTCACGTATCATTAGTCTGCATACCAAGGTTTTGTTTCATTTGTGGTTTGATCAAGCTACAGGTGGCTCTGAAAAGTAAAAAGAATGACCCTGTAAATCAAGTTAGAATTATAATATGTAATATAAATTTATTATAATAAAATAAAGAGTTTAAAGCAAAAAAAAAATTGATTTCTTTTCAATTAATGATTATTTTGTGAAACTGAAGGAACTGGAGAATTGTGTAAAATTTAAATTTTAAAATCCTTTGTGGGGGAAGTTCCAAGAAGAGAGAATTGTACAAACCATGTTTGTGTGGTCTACTGTCAGTAATATTCCTTACAGCTCTAATACAGATTCATTGAAGCAAAGGCTCTTTTTTCTTTTGAACTTGTAGGAGAGGTATTTTAAAGGAAAGTTATTTAAGTTTACAGCATTTAAATATTTCCATTTTGACTGGGAAAAAAAATTATACGTAATCAATACTTAATGACAGAGGCAAATTAGTTCAATTTGAAAATCTGTTTTCTCTCTTAGTGTTTTGTATTAACACAAATTTGCAACTTAGCTAATAATTTTGAACTTTCATGTCTTCTTATACGATAGAAAACTGGAGTAAAGCCATGTTTACTTAGTTCTTGTTTTTAAGTTGAAATCTTTTACAAAATTTAAATCAATTAGATTTTTAGTAGTCTTGACCAATTTTCCAGGCCTTTTTTCACCAGACTTAGCTTGGTTTGTAGAAAAATATTGTAGGGTTATTTTCCTATTGCAATTACGGCTTATACAGTTTTGCTGTAAAGCTATTATGCCTTCATAACATATGGAGAATATTAGTGTTACTGTTAATGTTTCAAAGGAAATTAAATTGTGTGTGATAAAAGTAAATTAATCACCATTATTAATTATAACTACCCAATTTTCTCAGAGCTATAGATAGAGAATGGACTCAATGTTTCAAATTTCATTCCAATCCAGTCTTTACTTCCAGTAGTATTCAGTTAAACTATTTTGAAACCTACTTGTTGTAGTTCTTCCTTGCTAACAATTCATATTGGTTCCAATACTTACCACGACAGGACTAGTTTAGTAATTATGATTTATAGACTAATTGATTCTTAAATTCTATTTCTGACTAATGCTTCATGAACTTTGCGAAGGCATGAAATTTTAGATTTAATGGTTGTATGAGATAAAATATCCAAATATGTAGAAGAAAGCTTTTTATTACATAATATTTTTAAAAAAATTTGTTTTTATAACTTGGAATATATATATATATATTTGTTACAAAAACTGGTAGAACAAAAAAAATTATATTGAAAGTTTTGAGGTACTCATTTAGTGTTTGAAAACCTTATTACACTCAGAAATTTTTTAAAATTGAGAACATTTAGAAACTCTGCATCACACAAAGTATCACACGTTGGCTTACAACACAAAGGAAAGAAGGAAGGATTACAATACAAACATTCATGTCTTCTCTGGGATTCGAACCCAGGGTCTACTGTACTACAGTCATTATCACTAACCTCTGTACCGGATGGGCGGCTACTCAAAAATTTGAAGCAGAATTTCATTAAATTTGAAAATTTATGCTGGTTTAGAGATAAGAAATTGGGAACACAAACAAATAGATTTCACAATTAAATATTCTGTTTCAGGAGTTAATTATAATAAACCTTATTAACATCGTAATTTGATCTCCTAAACACCATTAACACTGATATTACCTGTGTGGTTATTACAGAAGCTATTAATGGTGACTTTTTGATTGTGTTTTTCTTGCAGGAATTGAATATATTAAAAATATTGCTATGAATTTTTATTACAATTGGGAACTGTTTTTTCTCTACAAAATTTATGATCACACTTAAATATTATCTACAGTTGGACCTCTATTTAAATCATTAAATCCCCACAAAAAAGTTTTGTTACATGGGAAAGAATATTTTTAGAATTGTTATAAGAATAAATAGTTACATTTAGATATTTATTTTGTGTGGAGTAGATCAAAACTAATAGAAGAAAATATTTTAATTCTTATGGGCAGCAAACATGAATTCAAGCGATTATTGGATTAGAATTAGAAAGCTTATCTCTCTGTTGTATAATATAAAAAAAAATGTTGCTTAGAGAATTCTATTTAAATATGTATAAGATAAGCTTAAATTTGAATTTCTCTTTCTGGATGGGAACAGTTGCTTACAAATTAAGCATTGGCTGCAATATGATATGAATACAGTAGCTAAATGATTTGTCTTGTAATGTTTTGATGCATTTGAATCTTCTATGATAAAGTAGATTGAATGAGTTTTAGTCAATGATATATATATATGTAGAGAGAGACTTATGCTATTTATATAAATGTAATGTTTTCAGCAGCCTGATTCATGTACTTAATCCTAAGTATTTTCTTATCTATTACATGGTGGTTTTCAAAATGGTTTCAATTTTATGATCATGTTGGTTTCAATCTTAACTCTCCTTACTTTTCCTATGTTTTTTTAGGAGAAAATGTATACAATATGCATAGAAATGAGTAGATAAGTGTATCAATACATTTATATTTAGGATGTATTTTTTTTTTTGAAAGTATGATTGAAATATCTAAAAAAAATGTGCTATTTTTATAGAAATTGGGGGAAATATTCGATAAAAGTAAACATTGAAAGCATTTCCAAATTAATTTTCAGATTTTTCTAATGCAATTATTTTTAGTTAAAATCTTTCCAAGATCTTCCCTCACCACTTAAACATGCAGTTCTTAAAACCATGTTGATTTTACAAAATTTTATTTTGCTCCCCCTCCCCCTTCTTTAGAGCTCCCGTTTCTAATGGCTAATTTATTGATGGTTTTTCTTTAATTTCATTTGTGGCGAATGCGTAATTTGGATGCAGTTCATCTGCTATTAACTTAATGAATGCTTGTCTGTTTTCCTTGTTTCTCTGATAACTTTATAAGTAATTCAGGTATTTATTGCATCTAATTCTTTTTTATTATAAGAAGTTTACATTTTTTGAAGGTGCATTTAACAAATATTTCCTAGTTGACTGATCAATAATGTCCATAACTCTTTTAATTCGGATTGCAAAATGGAATGATTTCTGGGATTTTTTGTTGTTTTCAATATTAGTAGATGGAGGGGTGGGCTAAGAATAGTAACAGTTTTATTTATTTTGGTGCAATAAGAGGTGCAATTTTTTAAGAGCAATATCTGCGTAATTATGCTTTAGAATTTTTATATTTATAATTTATCCTTTTATAAAACTTTAATTTCTATTTTAACCTTGCAGCCCTGTTTGTCTAATACCCCCCCTCCTATTCTTAACATTTATCTTTTTAGAAATGTTAAGAATCCATATTTTACAGTATGATAAACTCTACCATTTCTGTTACTAAATTTTCTATTATTTCTTTCACTAAACAGGGGCCATTTTCTATTTTTGCCTACACAAGGACAAGTATTTTATTCTAATATCTACAACAAACAAAAACATTTGCTTATAACTAAACAATTTATAAAATAGGAGTTATATAAAAAGGGCAATGAATTTTACTTGAAAAATATCGATTATTACTATTATAGTTTTTCCTTCCACTAGTGTATAGTTTTCGTTGAATATAGCCCAAATGTTAGATGTAATTTCAAATTTATATATTCTTGCCAGTTGAATGGAACTGATAAAGTTCAAATCAAATTTTTCGAATTATAGAACTTTCCTAAACTTAATGTGTATATTTCCAAATATTTAGCCAAGAGTGTTTGTGCGTTTTTTCCTTCAAAGATGTTTCTGTGATTTTAAAAGATTACCTATTTAAAAACAAAAATGGGTGAAATATTTTCCGATCAAATTGTTATAAAGTAAAGACAGCAACAATAAAATGTTTTATTTTTGGTAACTCAATTTGAAGCTAACATATTTATTCCATTCATTTGTTATTTTGTACTCTACCTGTTCTAATCGTATATTCTGTGTCATTTTTTTTGTTTGGAAAATGAGCAAAAAAAGAAATTTATATGTTGTTGCTAATGTCTGAAGGTGTCAGATTGAGGCCTGCAAAATTCATTGGGACAAAGAGCTAGTTGTACACCTGTCATTAGTTGTAGCTTTGAGCACCATACAGGTGGCAGTACGATTTGGCTCAGTTCTACCCCAATTTTGAGAGAGAACAAACACCCTGTAGTGGTCAGGAACCTCCCACCAAGAATTCATATACTGAATATGATTGTCGACCTATATTTCATGCCCTTAAAGAAAAAACTTGCTGCCTTCAATATGCATTCAGGCATCCCAATGACTGAATATAAATTATTTGAAAACAAAGATTTATGTCTTTTTTTTTCTTTTCTTCTTTTAGAATAAACAGCCCAAAAGTTCAAAGATTAAAATTTGTTCACACAGTCTAATGAATAATGTTTAAAAGAAAAAAAAATTTCCCTAAACTGCATTTTTCAGAGGTTAACGGACCCCTATGTGCTTGCTTAAACTTTAAAAATTCTCGACTTATCTACAGAAATGTTCAGTATTTCTTCCCATAAATTCAGTGCAAAAATTCAGTTCCACGAGTTTGACTTTTAAGAATGAAAATCAATTCTTTTTTAACTGCTTGCACCTCAAAAATATAAAAGCACCAATAATTGCATGAACTTTTATTTATTGTATAATTTTGTTTTCTCTAAATTAAAGCCATGCGTGCGTACGCTTGAAACATGGCCAGCTTTTACACAAATTTTGGTATGAATATGACACATGTCTGGTTCCAGATATTTCCCCAGAATTTTATATACACACATTTTTCACTGGTGTACTATCTGTAGCAAAATGAATTTCTTCTTTATCATGTACAGCTTTGAACACTTTCATTTTTGTCAGAGTTTGAAGAATTATTTTTATAATTTCTTAATTTTAAAAGCTTTTTGGGAAAAAGAGTTGTTTTTTATTCTAGTATTAGATCTTTTCCATCACATACAGTAGAACGTCATTTATCCGAATCAATTGGGACTGGACGTGATTGTTCGGATAACCGAATGTGATTCATGTAGTATTTGAAACCGGACATTATACAAATATTGAAAATCGTCACATGCGGGAAACGTGCTTGAAAAAAAAGCGAAATAGGTGAAAAATGTCGCAATTTTACATTTATTGTGGAAAATAATCACTTATTTTTCACTGTACCATTGTACGCCTTCGTTTTTTTGCTGCAAAGTCTCTGATTCTCTTGAACAGTAGTAGTTGAGTAGGACAGCACTCTGATTGTTGTTCATACCACTCCATAGTTGTCACTAACACAGAAAACACGTCAGCATTTGATGGTCCCTTACTACTTTCATTGTTGTTGCCCTTGTCTTCATACATTTCATCATCGACAGAGTCAGATTTTTCTTGCACGGAAGTCACAATCTTGTCATCATTTAGCATTTGAAATCCATAATCTTATGCCATCCAGATTTCTGCATCAACAAAACTCAGCAAAAGAGCACGTATACACCCCCTCATTTGGAAACAAACTGACTAAATATTTCAGTGCAGATGTTTACCAAATCACACACAACACTATTCCCCAAATATCCCTCACCTTGGGTCTTCCCATCACTTTTGGCCTCGTGCGAAACAACTGTTGAGCATTGCACTGTTCAAAAACATATCCAGACTTGGGTTCGGATGTTTGATGCTCCAAATAATTAACATTCGGATAAACGATGTTCTACTGTATTGGGTTTGTTGCTGCAAATGTATGCATAATTATAATGAAAATAGTGTGTCGGGTTTCAAAGAATTTCTCAAGCAACAGGCAATTTTTTCAACGAATATTTGAATTTGATTGTTTTTCTTGACAAAAGAGGAGCATGAGAAGTAAGAAATATTGGAATGATTTAACTTATATTTTGCAGAGTCTGTTTAACCTAGTTGGTCATTTTATAGATAATGCCTTATAATTATTTACATGTTGTTGGTAATTTTATGCTTAAATAGACATTGTTTCTGTCTTTTCTAAATTAAACTTATAAGAGACAAGTGTTTTAGCAAAATTTGATGAAAGGACTTTGTCAGGTTGTCTAGTGTTTTATAATCATTTCATTATGGTATGGATTTTACAGTTTAATAACAACTAACAATTTTGAAGGTTTTTTTTTAATTCTATAGAAAATCCATTAAGCTGTTATTTTTCTTCCATTTGTTTATAAAACTGAATAATAGCCACTGTTTATGAAGAAAAAAAAAGAACTTAATTATTTCAAAAAAGGTTTCCATATTTCTAAACTCAGAACTTTGTTGCTTTTTTTAGAGATTTTAAGCCCCCCCTTATTTCCATAACCTAGTGTATTTAAAATGATTTTCTCATTATCTGTTATCTGAATTTAATGAAGATTTATTTTATTTTTTTATCCACCAAAGATGTGCTTGTTGATGTTTTGGCTCCTTTAATGGTTTTTTAAAAACCTTTTCTCTCTGAATTGGAATAATTTTTTTTATCTAAAGGGAAGGGGTTTATGTAATTTTTGAGTTGATATTTTAAATCGGATGCTTTTCTGTTTACATAGATGCCTCAGAGTTTAGTTTGGGATGTTTTAAGAAATTTGTTTTAAAAATGTCATAAGTGTGACAAGTCATTTAGCCATTATATTAATATTGATGTAAATATTTTAAAATAAATCAAACAAAATTATTTGTTGAATTACTATTAAACCTTATTGATATTTGTAATGTATTATTATATTAACTTTGTTTTTTAGTTTCAAGTGATTAGATGATTTAAGTATGAGGTAAGTAATTGTTTATTAATATATTTTATGAGCTACATTTGAATGAGCAGAGAACATGAGAAGTATTAATATTCTGTAACTATTACAGTCTATTTTGAAATTATAAGGCCTAATTATAATTTAAATGCATTGAATATTTTATAAAATACATATTTATGATAATTAAATTCAAATAATTTTGAAAACAATGCAATAAACAAAGTTAATAAAAATATCGGAAACAAATGGAAAATAAACTATTAACAGATTATAGGGCCTCTTGTCCAAGAACAAAGGTACGATATTAGTCTATTTTTCTTGATAACCTCAAACACTTTTTTCCATTGAAATGAGCTGCTGATTAAGTTCAATTCCAGAAATTTTGTGCCATTCATTTACTGTAGTTGCATCCATTTCATTGGCAGATGAAAACTGTTTATAATTAGCGTAAACCCTGCAGTATAAAAATCTAAGGGTTTTTCATGAGTTGCAAGTATATATTTTCTCTTGGTCATAGCAGGAGGAGCAGTTTTTTGTTTAAATATCCAGTTAGCACCACCTCCAGTTTTTAATCGAGCAATATCGAATGATTATATAAAATAACCTGATATTGTGTAGGATCCATCATCCCAAAATTTGCTTCAAATTGCTCAATCTATTACTAATTCATCCCATTTGTCGAATTAAGCAATCTTTCATTTCTTTTCAGTAGTTGTTTATTACTAACTTGGTTTCTTTTCATCAGAAAATCAACTCGCCCTACACCATAACATTATCTTTTGAGTTGTGGCCACAGTATTCGAATAGTCATGGTCACTATATTGTAATCAGCAGTGTTGAGTCATTGGTTTGAGTGCCGGTGCCATGAAGACCTGCCATATAGAAGGACTAATGCATATTAAGTTTGTTGAGGCTCTAAATCCTGGCATTGACCTGGTGTGGAGAGTGGGATGCTACTTCATTTGTTGTCTTTACTTGACAGAGGTGTATTTCTATTAGTCTTGTGTAGCTTCAGAGTACAATGTTTATCAAAATCCAAACAAATATTGATGTAAATTTCAATATCTTAGATGTTTTCTTCAGTTTCAAAAGTTTTATAAGAGTTGGATTTTAGATTCTTCCAGACTGTGATACATAAAGTTCCAAAATTTGTCAATTTAGAAATGCTGAAATTCTTTTCCTTACAAATCGTTTTATTCTGTTTTTGAACTTATCATTTTCAAATTTATTAGCACCCTTACAAAATAAAATTTTTCTTTGTTTCTTGAATGACTTTCTTTAACTAGTGTCATTTCAAATAAATCATTTATAACTTCAAACAATCAAATTTGCTTCTCAGGTAATGCTCTCACGAAGTAATAACTTATGCTTTTTAAAATGATTGAAATTTTAGATATACTAAAATTTTCTCAATTTTTAATTTCTTAACACATGCCTTATTTAATTTTCAGAAAATTGCATAGATTTTAATTGAATTAAAAGTTCTTCCAAAGTTACAATTGCTGCAAAAAATGTTCCATAATGGATTTTTAATGCACATGTTAAAAATGTGGAAATTATGTCTTTGGAAATGCACCAGTTCATTAGTGGTCTTATGATTTCTTAAACTGTGTTTATGAATACCTATGTCATTTGAACTTTTCGATTTGTTTTTGTTTGGTTATTAGTTTTTAAAGCTACATATCATCATGGCACATGATGGAGTTCAATTTGAAATTTATTTTTATTTCTGATAATTCAAATTCGTATATTTATATAAAAACTGAATGTGCTATTTATTTGATTATAATTAGTAATGTCTCTTTGATAGAAATCTGAACTTGTGTGAACATTCTCAAATCTGCATTGTGTTTAGCATGTCTATTTGCACTACGAAAGTTTTAGAAAATTTTATCCTTGAGAATTTTCACTCCATGGTCTTAAATTTATTCTAAATATCTCATGGCTTTCAATTAACAAGTTTGAGTAGTCTATCGGCAAGAAATGGCTGTTTCAAAACAAGTAATTTTATTTTATTTTTTATTAAACAAGAATGTATTGCTGCTGGGATTTGCTACTTTCAGTAAATTTCAGTCTATAAAGGTTTGTATTATTTTTTTTATAGTTTTATCTTTTAATTGGTTAATTCCATCTTATTTTAATTTTGAAATTCAACATTTGTATACTGTATATCAAAAATTATTTTTAATAAATGAGCGAAAACTATTTTGCTTTTTATTTTCTCTCTATAAAAACATTCATGTGTACTATTTCCTTGACATATTAAAATGTGTCATCAAATGCATATAACTTTTGTTAATACGTTTTAACGATTAGATAAAAGTTTGAAATTAGTCACTTATAACACACAGAAAATTCACATGGAAATTTAATTATTTGTTATCTTATTAACAGTTAAATATGCTCGAGTTGCATTACTTATATGGTAGTATTGCTAGTGTCAAATAAATGGGGGGGGGGACGGCTGTTGTGTAATATCAATTATTTAATCGTGTGGTTGAAAATACGACTGACATAAATTATTTTCAGTGATATTAACAAGCTCAAAAAATTGTCGCGATGCACTTTATGGCCAAAAAGTATTCGGACACCCAGTGGTACGGACTCGGAGAGTCCCGAGGCATATATTAATATGATGTTATCCCCTCTTTTTCATCGATGACGGCCTACACGCGTCTGAGGAGACTTTCCACCAGTTCTTGAAAGTTGGCCACTGGAATTGACTTTTAGGCTTCCATCGCAGCTGAAGAGAATGCCTGCAGTGAGGATGGTCAATTTTGCTGGCTACGTTATTTGCGTTGTAATTCTTTCCAAAGGTGTTCTAAAATCTACGGCCATTTCAGTTTTTAAACACCCATTTCGTCAAACTATGACTGCGCAAGTCTCTGTGTGAATGAGCAGTTATCCTACTAGAAGGGAAATGGGCTTTCCCGTAAATATTGCCTTAGAATTGGGGGAACAGCATTGTCCAAAATGTTCACATACGTCGCAGAGTTCATGTTTTCAACCCTATGCCCGAACTATGAAAAACGCCCTATAGCATGATGCTGCAACACCAAACTTTACAGCTGACACAATACAGTCACTTGAGAAGTGCTTGCCTGGCATTCCCAAAATTCAGATGCTTCCACCGGACTACCGGGTTGTAAAGCAAGATTCATCTCTATAAATAGTTTTCCACATATTCACAGTCTGATGACGGTGAGCTTTGCAGCCTTGCAATCGATGCTTCTTATTCTGGGAAGAGACGGTCGACTCGTGAGCGATTGCACGACCTTGAAACCCCATGTTTTTTAACTCTCGAGGAACAGTTCTGCTGCTAACTAACGCCTGATAATCTTAAATAAATCCAGAGTTATTTCAATTAACGAGTACTTGCTATTTTGTTCCTTTACCCTTCTTCGAGTCCTATGTTTGCGTTAACTGTTTTCGGCATGTCTCTTCGTTTGTCTCCAGTTTCACTGCATCGGTGTTTCCACTTTACAATTGCATCACTCGCAGTGTATTTTAGCTTCTGTAGAGTGCCCGATTCTAGAAGTTGATTCTCCTCTGAAGTGACATTCCACTATAATGACGCGATCGAAGTCACTAAGTTCCTTTGACTTATTGTCTTACAAACGCTTAAATATGAATCAACTGTCAACATTTTTACAGCTTTAAGTAAGCATCAAATTATTTCATCTGCCAAATTCAGGGGAATGTCCGGATACTTTTGACCTTATCTTTAGTTAGAATTGCTAATAATATTTGAAAATGAATTTATGAACTATGGGCTCCTAATAAAAATAATCTGTAGTAAATTAAAAGAAACACACATCTCAAAATATTAACCATATAATATTTACTGGCTTAAGGCACACCAAATCATTTACATAAAATGAATTTGCAAGTCATTTTGCAAATTGGCAACTACAGTAGAAAAGAATCGGAAATTTTCATCCTAAAGTCTGTAATGAAACTATAGTTCCAAGCAATGGCGTAGCTAGGTATCCAAAGCCCTTGGTGCAAAGAAAAAAATAGAATCTTGGTTGAGTTTTATCAAGTAAAAGTATATTAGTATTTTAGATATAAAAGCTACTTTAACGTCAGTCCTATGTCAAGCTCTGGAAAGCAAAGCTACATACTACTTGTGTGAAATTTAGTGATTACCCAGGTTCGATTTGGCACGTGGTAAAAAATGATAAAAAAATATGCATAAACAAGAAAATATAATTTTTTAAAAATAAAACACAGAAAAAACAGGAGGGGGGGGGGACAAAATTACATCAGTCTGTTGCAGATACCAGATTGTGAAATATTGAAACAGGAAAATAGCTTATTATGAATCCTATTGTTATAAAAAATAAAATGACCCAAGAAGAAATAACTTCTTGTGTAGGTTTTTTTTAGATGCATGGTAAGATTTTTCATGGAACTTGATGTTTGTTTTCAAGTAACAATTAGAAAAATAATAAACTTTTTAATTAGTAAAATTCGCAACATTATACACAAACAAAGGAAAGAATTTAGGGGAATTCCTTACAAGGTTTGAAATTACTTTCAACGGAGTTGCCATGATTATAGCTGTGTAACAATCTTTTTTATACTTCAATTATAGGAGAAATTATTACAAGTTCGGCTTGCTTGGTGGTCAGGGCGCGAGGGCACGGCACCACCTAGCCCATTAATAGTTGCACCACTGGTTCTAACAGTAGCTTTCTTTTGATAACTTCAGCACTGGAAATCGTATCAAGCAGTACTTCTATCTACTATTAAAATAAAGTTGCAACAAATACCCGTGACCTGAGTTCTTAATCAGCTTTTATAAATACTTTCTATCGTTCTTGTGGTGGCGGTGATTCAACTTGCATCATGATTGGTTGTACAAATAAGAATTTTCACCTTGCTAAATTCAGCTTAGACATTAGGGGACTGCAGATTAAAAATGTAAACTCTGCTTGAAGACTAGTAGAATGGATCAAAATTGCTGAGAAAATATCTGGTAGAATGCAATATAAATAACTAGTTACCTGAAATTTGCAAATGTTTCATCCTATTTGATTCAAATGGATTTTTAAACTAGAAATATTTCTCAGATGAGAAAAGGAATGATCCTAGTTGACGAGTAAAGACTAGATAAAAAAAGAAATCTTGCAGATTTTGGATTGACGAACTGTTGACACAAAAAATAGATTCAGTCCCTATTGTAAAGGTCTAACATATGTTAATAAATCAATTTTGAACCTAATGACAACATATAGAAAACATTTCAGAAGACAATAAGATTGAAAATCTCCCGACGATTGAATACACGTAAGAAAACGATTCACCCGCTAAACATTTTTTTAATATATGTTAAAAATTAGAGGGAAAAACTGATTGAGTGATTTCTCTTCAAAGCACATGTTTAAAAACTTAGCTCCAGAATTTACTCTTTCAATAATTCCACTGAATAATTTTATAATAAAAACTATTATCCCATTTCTTCTGAAAAATAAACCTTGTAGTTCCTATTTTACTGTGTTTTCTTTTTCTAATGCTTTCTATTTGTAGAGCTTGAGCTAATTAATTAACCTGTGTATGCGAATTCGTGTTTCTAAAGCATTTGAATCAGGATTGTGCTGAACTAGTAATGTAATTTGCAATCAGTGTCGGTAAATCCATTGGGGCCAGAAGGGCCCAGATAAGTTGGCCTTGACGATTTTCTGCTTATATATTTCGATCCTTCAGTGCCAAGGGCCTGAAATGAGCTTAAATCAGCACTGTTTACAATTGTTCATCTAGTCGTATTCCGATTAATAAAAGCAAAATGCTGCTATTTATAGTTCATTTTCCTGCAGACTAAATTTAATGTCTACAATTTGGCTTAGAAATCAAAGTTCTTGATGCACTTGAGAGAATTACTGTTTCCATTCTCGTGAAAGTATCGAAAGATCTCTTCCAGGCGCTTCGAAGTTTCTGTTGAAATAGTTTTTGTTCATACTTCAAAATTATTCGACACACAATTTTATGTTCGACATACCTTTTGTACGAATGTTTCCGCTCTCTGAAGTAGGACTTCAACTGTGTCAAGTTTTGAGATGAAGCCCTAAGTTTGTGTCATAAATGTAAAGGCACTCGGCTGTGTTTTAAGCTTTTTCAATGCGAGGCGTCTGAAGTTTATTAGTGTAATCGCCGCAAATTGTTCTACAGTATCAAGGTTTTTTTTGTAATTCTACTTGACAAGTGTGTCACCAGCTACTTCGAGTAAATGAGTTGATTAACAAAGGTCTTTAAACAGATATCGATCGTGTTTTCAGACATAACGCTAATTCCTTAATCCCATGCGACAAATAGACGATTATATCAAATATATTTCTATATCAATCCAATGATTCACACCATCGTTATGGAATTTTGATTTATTTCATAGACAACACAGAAGGCGTACACAGCCCAAAGTATACATCTCTCAAATGACTTGCGTTAGGAGAGGGGGGTGCCAGCTCAAGTGTAGTCCGAGTCACTTGACCATGGTTCAAAATTACTCGGTCCGTCGCCAAAGGCCCTAGTGTAGCGCCAAAAGCATTGTGTCCGTTAATATTCACTCACTCGGATGATTTGTAGCGCCATCTATTCAATTTACAACAAATGCCTCAATTTGTTATGTCTTGGTTTCCAATATCATGCATGCTCTATCGGACTTTCGACGCAATTCAGAATTTGCACTTTTCGTAACAGTATAACGTTATCTCCGACACCATTAAATTCAACGTAAAAATTTTTTCTTTGACTTGCGTTCACACTGATATTGCCGAGCTCTTTTACAATACAATTCACAAAGTCATATTAAGTGTTCCTTCCATATAGTTGTAGCTTGTTTGTAAAATGAAGGTGAATGCATCCAAAATGCGGTCGTTCTTTTTTTGCGAGGCAGCTAAGTTTAGATAATCTTGCTAAATGATCATTGTTTTAGTTTCCAATACCTTTATATTTAAACTAAACGCAACATTGCCATTTTAAAGAAACATGTATTTTAACACAATCAAATGTTAGTGGGAAGGAAAAATTAATAGTTATCACATGGTCTTGAATTGTATTTTAAAGATGCTTACATTTCTTTTTATATAACGAGAATAAAATAAGTTCTGTTTCTTAGACGGCAAGAGCATGTTTATTTAGTAAGGTTTAGGAAAACTTTTTAGTCGAAACTTCGAAAATGTTACTTATTGATTAATCAAGGAATAAATTATATTTAATAAAGAAATTATGTAAGCGCATATATTTGGATTCAAATTTAGTCATTCAAAGGGCCATTGTGATGCAAATATAGGTTCTTCGCTACCGAGTCTAAATGCACTTCACTACGATTAAAAGTGGCGAGTACGAAGACTGTCTAAAAAATATACGACTTTTGATTTGGAAAAATAAATTATTTCCTTGGCGGAATACGACCCTAATATAGGCCACACACTCAGCTTATTGATTCATCAACAGCCGAAAGCACTTCTAGAAGCCTTTTTTTTGGAATAGTGCTCATCTTAGCCATCGCGTTATGCATTTCCTTTCTCTCTTTCAATGGCGTCTTATATTTCGGAAACAACCAGAAGGAGGTTGAGGAACTATTAGAATTCCATGTTGAAGAATTGAATCATGTCAAGGCCATCTTGAAAGATTATTCAAATTGACTGATCAGGCGCGAAAATTGACTTGTTATGATGCATCTGCAGGTTCTTCGTCCAGAGATTTGGTGTTTTACTCAGAACTTCATCTGAGGATCAGAGAGCTTTTTGATGATACTTTTTTGTCGCTCTTTGTCTTTCCTGTTCATATTCTAGACGCGCAATGCCACAGAAATCCAAGAACAGTACTACCTTGATTTTTCTTCCTACCTGTCACATATTTTTGACCTCCAAACACCTACCGAAGTTTAGAATTGTTTCACTTTGAAAATTATCAAGCTTTTATTAAAACTTGATACATTATCTTTGCACAACTCATTCATTTATCTTGAGAGAGAAATAAAAAAAAATCTGATGAACATTTATAACAGCATCTCAGTCCATGACCAACAGACAACGATTAGCGAACGCGGAGAAAAAAAAATTCAAGCATGTACATTAAGCTGTCTCCTTCCATTGCGAATAGCGGCGCCGTCCTAGCATCAATACTCTGTCCGGGAATATTTGAGGTCGGATACTTTTTAGACAATACTTCAATGCCTATTGGTGTTTATAAACTGAAAAAAAGGTTGTTGCTAAAGATTAATTACACTTTCATTTATTTCAACTTATTTTCAAAATAAATATAAGTTTCATAAAATCCTTACTAGATGCAACACAACACGATTTCTGATTTCTAATATTGAAAGGTATACACACAATGAAAAATAATTGTTTAGGAAAGCATAAAACTTAGAAAAAAATTATTTGATACTTACAAGATGCTAGTTAAACAATATTTTATAGAAAACCAAATCCAAGCCTACACTCTAAACCAGAGAAATACGCAAAAATGCTGATATCAGACGTCACAAAAATCTGCATACAGCCGCAGTGTCACGTGATTTTGACAATACTGTAAGAAAGAAGTTCTAATTTTAAGTCGTATATAATAGAAATGATTGTTTTGCTTGATGTCAGTAGTGACTGAAAAAAATTTATCTGGTATTGTCTGCTAGAAAGAAATGTCTTTAGATCTGAAAAGCATTTCATCATAAGAATTTTAAAATCTCATGATGAAATCTTGAAAATAATCGAGAAAATCTGTGCAAGTGTTTCAAGAGTTATTACGTTATAATTCACAACTTGAACAAACCACGAAGTGGTCGACCCAGGATTATGTGTCTGAGATGGTCGCTCCATTCTAACGAAAGTGCAGAAGGATCCACGACTATGACTCAAAAGTTGACGGAACATTTTGTGACCACATACCAACAAAACTAAGTGTTGAGACAGTCCGTAAAATGATCCAGTCTAAAGGCTATCCTGGTAGAGTTCCACGTAGAAAAACAATATTAGCTCAATCAATCGTCAGAAGAGATTATTAAGTTTTGCGGAACGGTACCTTCGCGAAGACGGAAGTTTTTTTGGAAAAGTGAAGTATGGTACGGATGAGAGTTAAATATAATATTTTTGGAAGTGACGAGATCGTGGGAAAGTTCGGAGAAGAAAAAAAAGCTGAAATGAAGGATGCAAACATGATACCTGCAGTGAAGTACGACAGTGATAGTGTAATGTCGTCGATTGGATGTGGAAATTTGGTGTATATTGCAGACACCATGAACCGGCTACAGTATCGGAAGATGTTACAAGATAATGTGCTCCAATTTGTTGACGAATTGAGGCTAGAATGGGTCTTCCAGCCGGACAACGACCAAAGGCAGCGGTTCTTAAACTGTGGTCCACGGACCCCTCGGGGTCCATTGAATTTCTCATGTAAAGTTGAGATTTCCCTCTTTTACAGATCCTGAAAGGCCTAGTGGAAAAATTGAAAGATGTGCCTTAGTATAGTTTACTAAACAGTCCCCAATGAAGAAATTCTTCTAGAATTTGTCTTTTGAGCAAGAATATTAAGTCGGGGAGGGATGTTTAAAATCTTGGGGTACGCGATGTCATCTTGATACATAAAGGGGGGGGGGTCGCGTTGATCGAATGTTTAAGAACCACTGACCCAAAACATACAGCACACGTTGTGAATGGCTTATAAAATCAGGCTTTCTTCGGTTTTTTGCAGGTTCGTTTTAATTAGTCAATAGTCAATAAATTCTTCTCCAGTAATAACTCAAATTAAAGCTAATAACAAAAATAACTTTAATAATCCATTAATTACCAATTGTTAAACTGGTTTGGAGCTGGTTATAGCGCCAGCCACTCGCTTCAAAGGGTTTCATACATCTAGTAAACAAAACATTTTTTTACAAAAACAAGGGGGGGAGGGTTACAACAATTTTCTGGTGTAAAGAATCATCGCCAAGGGGTCGATGAACTGGGTTTTAACATGGCTGTTGTACAAGTTACCTTGGCAGCTGCTTTCACCACCTCAGTCACTTGATTTGAGCCCCATTGAACATTTATAGGATGAACTTGAGAGAAGAATAATAAAATCTTGCATTTTATTGACGAAGATTTTTTTTTAAAAAAAATGCGCTGTCCACTCGTGACAGAAAAATCTCAGTTTATCGATGCCGATGAGATTGAAGGCAGTTATTGCTTCGAAAGATAATCTAACAAAGTATTAATTTTATTATTTGTTCATCGGTAGACGAAATCTATTACTGCTTTTGTGCTGTATGCAGACTTTTGTGGCATGTATATTTCATTTAATGGTGGTTTATTTGTCCTGTACTTTCAAGCTTCCTTGTTCTTTTTACCAAGAAGTTTCTGTATTTACCTAACAATTAATAAATATCACTTCTTTTGCGTAACATCTTGTTTCATTCTTTATTGGACATAATGTTGTAACTGTGTATATGTATACAAATTATACAATGCTGCTGGAGCTATCCATTCCTAAATAATTTTTCACGTAAACACGGCAATATTTGGACTTGCGTGCGAGGGGAAATATAACCACACGCTATATATAATATTAAAATCAATTTGTGGTACAAAACAGTGTATGCCCGAAGCTATTTGTGGTTTTTGACATATTAGTGAAGTAATCCTGAAAGTTGTGTGTCTAAGTATTCATATGTTAACATGCAAATGATTTTCTGGTTATATGAATGTGTACACAGTTGCACGCAAATTTCGAATTAACTGAAGAAGGCGGTTGTATATCTCCTAATATTATAATTGTTATGATAGTAACATAAATAATTAAGTTAAAAGGGAAATAGAAAAGAAGTGTCGTACATGCACATACAGTGGGGCTCAAAAGTGTTTCAATTTTCTATAATTATTTTCGACTAATAAAAATTAATATATCGTAATTGTAGTTTTTTGTATATCTGCAACTTGTTCTTAATGGAATACCATAATCAATTTTTAAAACAAGTATAACTATTATTTTGAAAAGCTAATAATAAAAAAACCACTCAAATTATGCGACAAAAGTCATCGTATACTTTAAAAAATCTCAACACAGCTTTAAATATTGTTTTCTTCCTTAGTTTAGTACTTAGTAGGATATATTTTAGCGTCCACAACAACTTTTATAAAGGTTTTGATATATATACAGATTTCATCACTGTTTTTACTTCAAGTTTTATTTTTATATGCTATATTTTCTTTTTTTTTAAAATTCAAATTCTCACCAAATATGTTCTGGGCTTAAATTAGGTGATTTAGGAGGCGTTTCGAGAATTTGGGTTATAGACGTGATTTTTCTAATAAAAATATCACTATTAAATATCTCACTCGTATGTAAAAATATAAAATAATTCATTACTAATCACAAATACAAAATAATAAACCACTGGAGATGTTTGAAGAATTTTAATACAAAATTAATAATCATTTTAAGAAATATAATTTTACAATAGTATCACTTTCCAGTACATTAAATAAAGATTAAAAAGCTGCATTTTTCATTATTTCAGTTTATATTAATAAGATAACTAGAAACTCTCTCTCTCTCTATGATATAATTTATATTTATAAATGTTACTAGTTTATTGTTAATATATTTTCAGAATAATATAGTTCTTATTGAATTAGTGGAAAATAAATAAAACCTCTTGAGTTTATTAAAAAAAATTGGAACATCTATAGTTTTAAATACTCAAATATATCTTAATTTCTAATTTTTACCAAAGAACGATTTCCGGAAATTTATTAATGGATTTAATATGTATAATTATCAATATGGTAATGTAATTTAAGATATATAGGTTGCTATGTACAGTTGGACCCCTATTTAACGAATTTTGTGATTTAACGAATTTTTCTCTTTCCCCGATTAAAATTATTGCAAAAAACGCATATTGAAAAAATTGGATTTTTCTCAAATGACCTATCATTTTTGTCCGGAACAGAAAAAGATTTTTCTTTTAAGCAGCAAATTTCAGCGGGAAAATAAAGACCATCATTAGACTTAACAGTTGTGGATGAATCATGAATGTAACCTACCGTGTGAGTCTCGAGTAGGACAAGAAATTCCTTTCTTATCTGATCCCAGTCCACAACGCAATGGATATTTTAAGACAGTAACGATTGTGATACATTTGAGACTTACTGCCTTTTTGTATATCCTATCCAAAGTTGAGGTATTTGTTAATTTTTCGGAGTCAAATAGTTGAATTTTCTAATGTCCTACATTGTTTGGAAACTGTAAAAACAGATCTTATACAGCAGGATATAAATGACGCGGTATTTTCTTCTTTGCATGAAGTCGAAAAAAGAGATTTTTCGAGTCAGGAATCAAAAAGATTATCAAACATCTATTAGTCAGTATTTAAAAATTTTCAATTATAACTAGTGCCTAAAAATTCACTAATAGTATTTTTAGCTGTTGAATAAAAAGTGTATAACCTTTAACTATGCATATTTTTTGTTTAGTTGCTTATAGAATTTCAAAAAAGGGTAGTGCAAAAATTTATATATATTTTTTGGACCCTGATATAACGAATTACTCCGAATTAACGAACAAAATGTTCGGCCCCGATGAATTCGTTAAATAGAGTTTTGACTATTAACAATAATTAAAAATAGAATATTATATTGATTATATGAAAATAAATTTTATTCATAGTGAAGCTCTTTTAAATTCTATTGATATTAATAATATAATTAAAATATTATTACACATTTTTAATAGAAATAAATTTATTACTGTAAAAATTGTGATAAATTAATTTATTTATTAAAATTTCTCAACAAGACTTGATATACTTCAATGGAAATTATTATGAATTTGTGTAGATGGTTTACAACCAAGGGAAAGCAGCAATTATCTAAATATTCTTCTTCTTCAATCGCTCGACAGCCCTGGGTGGGCCCTGGCCTTCTCCAGAAGTTTTCTCCAGGTATCTCTACTTTTGGCAACTGTTTTCCAGTTTTTGACCTTTAAAATATTTAGTTCTTTCTCGACATAGTCAATCCATCTTTAACGGGTGTCTGCCCCGAGATCTATTTCCCATGGATTTTGCCAGAAAGATTTTCTTGCAGCAACGATCATCTTTCATTCTAGCTAGATGACTAGCCCATTTATGTCTCTGTAATTTGAAAAATTTTACAATATCATATTGTTTGTAAATTCTGTACAGTTCTTAGTTAGATCTTCTTCTCCATGATCCATTCACTTGGATCACACCAAGAATGCAGCGTAAGATCTTTCCCTGGAGAATTCCCAAAGCTTCCTCATCTCGTAAAGTCATTGCCAAGTTTCTGATGCATAAGTCAGGACAGACCTTATAGGACTTTAGCAAAGTCTAAATATTACCTTAATATTAAATCTACCGGAAAGTTCTGTCCGTTTTTAGAATAAAACAAAAAAATAAATTTTTCATGCCTTGAATAAACTTCATTGAATTTTTTAATTGCCACCATTATTTATGACTTCTTGCCAGCGTGAGGGCAATTTGTATATTCCATTTATAAAAAATGTATTAGAGACCAAAATTTGAACCAGTGCTTGTCAAATATCTTCTTCATTCTTGAATTTTTTTTTTCCTGCAAAAAGTTTTGTAAGGGCAGAAACAAGGGACAATCGGAAAGTACTAGGTCTGGGGAGTATGGTAGATGCGACAAAATTTCCCAGCTTAGCTCTGCGACTTTCTGACGAGTCTCCAAAGCAGCATGTGGCCTGGCTTTGTCATGAAGCAGTATGATGTCCTTCCTATTGAACATCACCGGACTCTTTTCTTGGAGTACTGTTTTTAATTCATCCAATTGATGACAGTACCTCTCCAAATTTAGCCTTTCGTTTGGTTTCAACAGCTCAAAATCTATTGGTCCTCGCATGTCCCACTATATACACAACATTCTTTTGTTCAGGCTCAACTGCGGTTTAAAGGTGAATGGGGCAGGTTTTCCGGGTTCACAATATGCCTTTTTCCTTATGATGTTATCAAAGATAATCCATTTTTTATCCCCAGTTATGATCCTGTCCAAGAAGGGTTCGATTTTGTTGCGCGCAATATGATGATTCGATCATTCAAATTCTTCTCACTTAACTTATATGGCACCCATCTCGAATTCTTCACACAAACCCTAGTTTCCGAATATGATCCGAAATGGTTTGTTGAGTTGAATCAAGCCTATCCGCAATCACTGATGTTGTCAAAAAGGATTTTGCTCTAACATTATCTTGACAGTATCGTCGTCGATCAAAGATGGTCGCCCAGAGCGTGGCTTATCAGAAAGGCCGAAATCACCTACTTGAAATTTTTTGAACCATCTTCTGCATGTTTTATTAGAAACTGTACCTTCACCAAACACTTTCAATAAATTTCTACACGCTTCTGTAGCATTTCTTTCTTGTTGGAATTCGTACAAAATACGGTGGCGTAAATGAACTTTATCAAATCAACAGGCGTGGGTAAACGATCACATCTCCTTAATACTAACGTAAACCATCTATGTTTTAGTTCATTTGCTAGGTCAGTATGTAGACATTTAGTGATAAAAAAAAAGGGGCTAAATAGGCGTCGAATGAATATGCGCATGCTTGTTGAAACTGATTGTAACGTGAACGGAAAGAACTTTTCGGTAGATCTAATATTATAAATTTATGCACATTTTTAGTGTTAATTTATCATTAGTAATAATGATAAATTGCGTGGGGGGGGGGGAAGCAGCCAACGATTCCCCTTATTTGAATAAGAACTGATTTATTAACGGGCAGGACAAACAGATGACTGAATGAAGACAAATAGACGTATTGCATAAAGAAATATAACAGATTATTCTTACAATAGTGCAAAACGCACTTGTTATAAACAAGCTTTACAACATTCCAGAAATGTTTCTCTAGAACAATTCCACTGGCAGGAACTCATATTGAACGTCTCTCTCTCTCTTATCACAATCAAAGCACAAGCAGGTTCTGATCTCGACAGAGCGTTTTACTGAATTGACTCGAATTTTGCTAAAGATCCTTTATATAGCCACATGAAAATATCTAGAAGGGTCTATCCTAGAATATTTTTAACGATTTCTTGGCGATATTGTACTTTTTCACCAAATTTGTCTTCAAAGGTGATTAAGTCACCAATCTGGTGTCCTTGTCACATATTAATGGTTACTAAAATCTTATTTTTCAAGTTCACGCTGGGAAGCGAACTTTGCCTGTGAAAACCAACCTTCCCACAAAGAGAGCACATCTGCAGAGAAAACAACATACGTAGATATATTTCACTATACTTTAAGAATGTAACAAATTCGCTTTAAAATGCTTTTTTTTTAAGTAGCTTTGAATTTATTTTTATAGGTCACTGAATTTGACTATATAAATTGTTTGTCATCCTTTGATTCGAACTGTAATCTATTCTGAATTTTTGAATGTAGCAGTACCGGTTTATTCATTGTGTGGCTTGGGGCGGAAGGCCCAGGGGCACCGAATAAACTGGACTTAACCAGATTTTCCAGGCTATCTTATATTGCAGAGCGAAAAACATTATCATGATTGGGTTGCCGGCGCACACATCACATCGTCTCCAGCCCTTTGTTGTGTCATTTTTCGACCAGTTAAAAACGCATTAAAGCCAAGCATGTGACAACTTTATTATCACTTATCCAGAACAAACTATCACAGACAAAAATATTGGTGAGGTTTTGAGCATCACTTACTTCAAATCAGTTACAGTTGGAAATGACGTTGAAACGGCTTAAAGAATATGGGATCGAGCCTCATAATCCTCTTGTGTTTAGCGAACATGACTATGCTGCATTAAAAAGTACTAACCGTGCTGCTGCTGGCGATGAAACTGAGAATAATATTGCTAATCCTCAGATCCCGGTAATAGAAAACCAAGATATAAACCCTCCAGAAAAACCAGAACTTATGGCAAATGCTGATTCCGATGCACCAAAGAAGCCTGTTAGTGTTTTTTTTATTTCAAACCATTGCCTAAAGCAACATAATGTGAGAAAAAAGATAAAGAAAAAAAAATAAGCTCTAGCATTCTTACAAGCACACCCATCAAAGAAATGTTAGAACAAAGGGAAAAGCAGAAGGAAGAACAGGAAGTTTTTTATCAAAAAAAAAATACAGAGTAAAAAAGCTCGTGAAGCGAAAAAGGGAGTAAAAAAACTCAAACTGTTCCTGTAGACCTAAGTCTATAAAATCCAGGCTAAACATTCCAGTTGTATCAAGTAAAAAGGACGGTGTTGTAAGATGTCCTGCTTGTGAAGAGGAACCCTCCAACAGAAGAATGGACCCAGTACTTCCAATAATAAAAATAGCATTTTTATTTGTGACTATTGTTAGGTACACAACTAAGCACTTCAACATTACGTTACAATGTATTACGCTTAGTTTGATACTCTGTAAGATGTAAAAACACAGTTATCATTTGTTAAACCATGGAACACATTCAAAAGATAAAATATGTTCAACCTTTTTCAGTGTTGCCATCTTGCCCCAAGGCAAAAGTCATCTTGCCCCAGTACTGGGGCAAGATGACGATTTGTTAAGGTTTTGAAAAAATAAAATGATCCTTTACTTCTTTTATTAGAAAAATTAAATGGTAATATATTTTAATACTACAAAGGACTATTCTAACAGTTCATGTAAAATTGATTTTACTACCCTTAAAAATAAATTAATAAACAACAAAAAACTGTTAATGTCGTCATCTTGCCCCGGTCTCCCCTACTACTCTCACACAATAAAGGCGTTTCCTCGAGTCATTTAATTTTATCGGCGCTTTATACCAAGAGCTGCTCATTTATTAGCCCCCCTAAATCAATTTTTGAAAGGAATTAAAAATTCTAAGAGTTTAATAAAAATTCACATGACTCAGTTCAATGAACTGAAGAGGCTGGGCAGACATTTATTGATGCCAAAAAATCTTTAGTTGATGCAATTCTTCTACAACATCCTATTCCTAGAGCAAAGCTAAGCCTCTGGATAGATGCCAGGTATAAAGCCGTTGGTGGTTATCGTATGCTACTTCACCAAAATGACTGGGAACTTATTGTCTTTTAATCAATGAAACTTCAAAAATCAGCAGAAATGGTCTACATATGACAGATAACTCTTGGCAATGTGTACTTCAGTAAAACGTTTCCGCCACATACTCGAAGACCGAAATTTCATAATCTATACAGGCCTCTCATATGCGTCTTTAAGCAAAATCGCGACAACTGACACCTTTAAGCGAAATCAATGACGACATCTAGATTTCATATCTCAGTTCCGTACCGATGTTTATCATATAGAGGTGTCCACAACAAGTACAAGGCAACAACCTATGCCCTTTTAAAAGCTCAACAAGAGGATAACAAACTACAAAGGTTCCAAAATGAAGAGAAATCCTCCCTTGTGTTAAAATGTGTGCTATCTCCATTATCTGCTACAGATCTCATTTGCGATATTTTAACTAGCTCTCCCAGGCTATTTGTATCACTTAATCTCGACGGGACTATCTTTGAGCATTTCTACAATTTAACTCTCAACCTGGTATAACAATATATGTTTGTTCATGCATGCATAAAACAGTGAAAGAGTGGGTCCAGAGTTGTAGAGCCTGTCAACGTGCATAAGCACGCGAAGACACCTCTAGGCACTGATGTAAGATTTTCCCACATTCATATTGATTTGATGGGTCTTTTACCTCCAACAGAAGGAAAGTTTCTAGCTTTATAATCGTCGATCAGTAAGTCAGGTGGTACAGAAGCAATACCTGTAGTGAACATCAACATAACTGCAGAATCAATTTGCTGAGTCATTTTTGATACTTGTATCTCTCGATTTAGTTGTCCAGTTTATTTTACTGATCAAGGCCGCCAATTTCAGTCTGCTCTTTACAAAGAATTGACAAAATTTTTTCTTATATATAGATACAAACCGCATCATTCCACCAGAAATGGAACTGTTTCCACATAGTGCTAAGAAGCACATCAAAGGCTCACTATAGAATACTAAGTGGACCGAGACTTCACCAGCAGTTCTTGATTTGCGAACAGCTGTGAAACGCTTCAAAAAAACATCAACGCTTCAAGGGCGGAATTGTATATGGTGTTTGTTTCAGACTACCAGTCGATATCTGCCCCCATCTTGAATCTCATTAGACTACGATTTTGTGCAACAGTTGAAAGATTAAATGAATAATTTAAAATCCTTGTTGACATCTACTCCTGGATTTTCAAAAATTTGTTTGCACCCTCCATTGAATAACTGTACTCATATGACAAAGTTGTCTCATCAATATAAAGGGCATCAAAATGTATTTATGTAAAAAAAAATTCTTTTATTTTGTTGAAATATTATTTAAATATCACTAAAAACGAGAGAGAGAGAGCTTTTGGTTTTCATTCAAAATTAGACTTAAGGTTTAAAATTTCAGCACGCTTCTCTCTTATTCATGTAAAAGAGCTTTTAAACCAATTACATTCTTATTGAAGAAAATTCAGAGTATTAATTTATGCTAGAAATCCTTAATGTGTGCTATTAATGTTAGAAAAATTGGAAAATAAGATTTTAGAGTAGAGAAAAACGAAAAAATAATTTGTGTACCATGTAGAATGTTTCCAACGAGTAATTTGCGAACTTATAATGTATGCAGTTTTAGTGATTATTCGGATTATTATCCATTGTGTTTAAGTATATATGTCCTCCACCTCCCCGTTCACTTAAGGCACTAGTGTTACGTATAAGTTATATAGTAAGGAATAAAAATTAAGTATTTATTCTTTTTGTAAATATCAACGCAGTTAATAAATCTATTATGATTAATAGTAAAATGAGTTAATCGTTTTTTTTTTTTTTTTTTGGTAACAAATTTTTTACAGGAAAAAAGTATTTTTGTTTTCATAGATGATTTCCTAGATTTTATTTATTCAATCTTTTAATGAAACAGCATTAACTATAATATAATGAATTTTGAAATAGTGTGATAAAAATGAATTATTTATAATAATAAAGTATGAAAACTGTTCTCGTTGTTATAAAATGATTTTTCTGAAAATATAAAAATTTAATTTTTCTTATTCATTTGTAAACCAAATTTAAAATCCTCGGATTTCAAAGCTTTAAATTTGATTTCAAGTAACGCTAGAACCATAGAAAAAATATATTCTTTTTTCGCTAGTTTAAATAACCAGCATCAATAGTATATCAATAATTTTAAGACAATGAACTAGCTACTTGTATGAAAAGGAACGACAGCATAGACCTATATTTGCTTTTAATGAGATTCGCTAAATTAAAACATAACAAGTTTGCTTATCGCAAAAGTAGTTGGAAAAAACAGAAAATATGCTGCTGCTGAAAAAATAAAAAACGAATTAAAAAAGAGCTTCAAAGTTTTTAGTATTTGATGAAATTTAATATTCTTCTCCTTCCTCCTCTTCGGCGCCATCAGTTGAGTCAATTCCAACCTCTTCATAATCTTTCTCCAAAGCTGCAAGATCTTCACGAGCTTCAGAAAACTCGCCTTCTTCCATTCCCTCGCCAACGTACCAATGAACAAAAGCCCTCTTGGCGTACATCAAGTCGAACTTGTGATCCAATCGGGCCCAGGCTTCTGCAATGGCTGTAGTGTTGGATAACATGCACACGGCACGTTGCACTTTCGCCAAGTCACCACCTGGCACAACAGTGGGTGGTTGGTAGTTGATGCCAACCTAAAGTTTAAAATACATATATATTAGAGAGATTATTATTTATATCAGTTCAGGCATATATTGATATTCTAATTTTATAGTTAAGTCAGTCAAAAGAAAGTACGTATAGGGATCATGTTGTACAACTCATTCTCAATTTCTGTAAAATGCATTATTTATAATATGAAAAAGGTTTTCCCAAAAAATGTATACTTTGCTTTAAAGCTGATAATTCACGTAGTTCCTAATTCTTTACTGTTTAATTAGATTTCATTAAAAAAATTATGGTAGTGAGCTAGTACATAAAATAAATTAGATAGGAAAAAAATAAGAATCGCTAAAAAGTGTCTGTCTTGTTATATGATCGTGGGCCAACTTAAAAAGACGTATCGATAATGTAAAGTATAGATTTCTAAGATAAACAGCAGAACTAACTGATCAAATTACCTTAAATCCAGTAGGACACCAGTCCACAAACTGAATTGACCTCTTAGTTTTGATTGCAGCAATGGCAGCATTCACGTCTTTTGGCACAACATCCCCTCTGTACAGAAGACAGCAGGCCATGTACTTTCCATGTCTTGGATCGCATTTGACCATCTGGTTCGCAGGCTCAAAGCAGGCGTTGGTAATCTCAGCCACTGTGAGTTGCTCGTGGTAGGCCTTTTCTGCAGATATTACTGGAGCATAGGTCACAAGGGGGAAGTGAATCCTTGGGTAGGGAACCAGGTTTGTCTGGAACTCCGTCAGATCCACATTCAGGGCTCCATCGAATCTCAACGAGGCGGTGATTGAAGAGACAATTTGTCCAATCAATCTGTTGAGATTTGTGTAGGTTGGTCGTTCGATGTCAAGGTTTCTGCGGCAGATGTCATAGATGGCTTCATTGTCTACCATGAAAGCACAGTCGGAGTGCTCGAGAGTTGTATGAGTGGTGAGAATGGAATTGTAGGGCTCCACAACTGCTGTCGACACCTAGAGAATGATAAATGGATAATTTATACCAAATTGTTTTAATACAACATGGATAAGAAACCAGTGTAATACAAGATGAAAGATAATTCAATTAAAGCTGCATTTATATGAGCTTACATTGGAGAACAAATTCTTTATTTTGTTTTTAGTGATAATTAAATGCTGCATTTCCTCCTCTTATGAATGGTTGCAAAAAATATTGCAGGGGTAATTGTTCTTAGCAAAATTATTACAACTACATAATGCAAGAGCACATAGTTTAATATATTTTTATTCAAGATAATATGATGGTCAAAACTAAAAAGTTTACTCATTTTTTATAAAAATATATTTATGCATTATTGTGTGTGTGTGTGTCTATTTATTATATATTGTTTTTAGAAAGAGAGGTTCATATATGTTTCGATAGTATACTTTCTACTGTGTTAATTTCATTTATATAACCACGTAGTTATCTTTATTTTACATGTGATTTGGAAACTGGTCCATGGAAAAGAACATGTCCCCAAACGATCCAAGGCATTTCCTTTTAATTTTCAAATGGTGTATGCAGGGACGTCTTAAGGCATAGACCAACTGGACCCAGGGTCTCGGCTAGAATGGAGGCCTTATCTCGTTCTTGACTCAGCCTTAATAAGATCATGATTCGAATAACTTCAACGGTCAAATGTTTTTCCGGTTGTACTCTCTGAAAAACTGGGAATTTCGGACATGTCAACTGGTTACATGTGATGACCGTCGTCCATGTATAGACCTAGGCTGCCATCATACACTATCATTATTCATTTAGTCCAGTGATTCCCAAAGTGGTCTATATAGACCCCCAGGGGTCTATGACGACCTACAAGGGGTCCACGTGAGTGAAAAAATAATTTGGGGGTCCATGAGGTGTAAATGGGGGTCTATGATAGTGGTTCTCATTAAACCAGATCATGACGTTAATCTTTACAAAAATCTGATCTACTGGAAACCAGATTTTACCAATTTAACATTTACTAAATTTAGTGCGGTTAGTTTGTGATTACTAGGTGACAACTTAAATTTTCTTATACAAGGACCATTTCAACATTTCTTTCCAAAATTAAGCTAAAGAAGTATAATCCAATAGTCATTTTGAAAAAAAAAATTGTCATAATGCAATAGGAACTGATTAGAATAGGTCCTAATGAAGATCTTAAAATAAAGTTTAGGAACGGATGTCAGCAATTTTGGCTTTAAAAAGACATACCTGATATTTGTCGCAAATTATGGAATATCGTGCGAAAGTTTTTAATTGTGTTTTTCCTTGTGAAAGGGAGTTTCACTGAGTTTGCCAATCTCAAAAAAAAAAAAAAAAAAAAAAAGTGGCCATTTATATATATGAACAAAGGAAGGTTAGCATTAAACCTTCAAGATTGATATTAAATGTTGAAAATTTGTTATTGAAGCACCAGATTCATCCCTCTCTTTAAAAGCATTTGTTTGTTGTTCAGTTATTTTGTGTAACATTATTTTATGTATTGATTTGTTTTTAATTTTAATTCATTAAATGCACTTAAGTTTTAAACGCAGAACTATACTTCATTACAGTTAGAAATTTAATTTTTTGAAAGTGGTAGCACAAACTATCAAAAAGACATTCAAGTCGATAAATTTGCAAAAATTTAATATTAGGTAGGCAGGGGTCTACCCAAAACCGAAAAACATGGCAAGGGGTCTACCCGAAACCGAAAAACACGGCAAGGGGTCTATTAGACAAAAAAAGTTTGGGAACCTCCGATTTAGTCAAAAGAGGACAGTCGGTCGAGTTGGTTTGTGCGATCGTACATTATCAATTAATGTGCGTGTGTGCATTATGTGCATTTATTTGTTTCGGGTTATTGTTTGTACGAAAATTTGACAACATATGCCACGTACTGTCTTTTAAGGGTCATAGGTGGGGCCTATGACCCTTAGAAGACACAGACACACTTAAAAGACACCCCTCTTACACATTTGTGTAAGAGCCCATGGCCTAGCTTTGTGTAGGGGCTCAGGGCCTAGTTTTGCGTAGGGACCCAAGGCCTCAAGGGTGGCCTCGGGTGTATGGGGAACAAAAGAAAGATAAAGAACTCATGAGTTAAAGGCATTGATATTTATCACTTCTTTAAGTTAGAAACACTATATTTTGGAGAAGTTTTTAAATTTTTATGGATGCCGGATTAATCTTTGGATTGGCTTTAAAAAGTTAAGATATTTTGGGTCCCTTGTACTCGATTATCTATTAATTGAGATAAATCTTTCCAAAAAGAGTTACAGAGCTTCTGAATTGTAACGGGGCAAAAGGTTTTATATGAATAATATATAATGCCGATGAGATCTTAAAATATTATGCTGAACACTAAAGTTTTAAATTTTAGTTGTGATGCCCTATACTTCAATAGGTGTTTCAAGAATTTATGCATACATGTTGTTTCTTTATTTTAGAAAGGGTTACATTACGATTTTTACTTTTTGAATAGCAAGAACAGAAATTGAACAGGACATTTTTTAATAAAATCTTATTGTTTCTAAATATTAATGAAATATTTCAAAAATAAAGATTTTATCTTAAGGGAAAAGTATACATTTATTAATCAAATTTATTTCTAAGTTGGATTTGTGTGTGTGTGTTTTTTTTTATGTAGTATTTTGATTTTTACTACATGAGAAGTAAAACAAAGAAACTATTTCAATTTTAAAAAGAAGGAAATTAAAAATAAAAAAGCGAGTTAAATAAATATCCAAACTAATTTGATATAAACATTTTAAAATTTTCTTTTTTTAAAAAAAAATTTATTTAAATATCTATTTAAATAAATATTACTTCCTAAATATTTTAGTTTTAATATTTAATCTAGGGTGATTTTCGTAAAAGAAATCCTAAATTAATTTGCAAAGTGAATACTTTTAGCAGTATATTAAATTCTATATCCAAAATCTGAATTTTCTCAAATACATGGAAAAGTAACCATTTGTATATGACAGTAAATTTATTCTTCATTATTATTCTAAAGAACAACATTCTTCAATGAACTTCACGGATGATACAACTGAGATAAAAATAAACGCTAACGAAGGATGCAAGAAGCATTATTTTTTTGCTTTGCATCCTGAAGATTCCTCCGGTTGAAGAACTCTTACCTTTACACAGAGGTCGTTTAAATCAGTCTACCGTAAGTCTAGAAGCTGTAATTCAGAGGGAAATGGGGGGGGGATAGCAAACGTATCCCGCCCCTTACGACATGTGTGCACTTACGACCCATGGAGTAAGGAATCTATTTCTAGTCCTCTGTAGTAAATGCGTTACTATTTAAATACTCTCTACGTCAAAATGAAAATGTAACGCAGTAATTTAGAATTTCTAGAAGCTGTGCCATTTGTGTAACTATTTCAGTATAAAAACTATTTAACTATACCTTAATAGGTATAATTTAGCTTTATTTTGTGCCTTGTAATTTAAGTATGCTATGGATGAAAATCGTAACTTTTTTATTTCTTTCTTAACTTGTGTTTGAATATCTTTTAAATTACTGTCTAGTTTCGGTAAAATTGTCAGTCAAAATTGGAATCTGTAAATGTCTGTCGATTGTTTTGTTATATTATCAAACTTAAAGTCAACATTTTGATTCTCTAACAGCTGAAATGTGCGTTTTTTAATAGAACGCATAAACAAGTGTTCTATTATTAAAATGTAATAATTTAATAAATAAATTCTACAATGTTTAGAATATAGTTATGATAAAAAAAAGTTCTGGGGGAGAAAAAAAAACAAGACTTAAAATTAGAGCCTTCAAATTTATCATAAATAGTGAAAAAAATATTATATTCAAAACAGGAATGAAACCCCTAATACTTTTGAGACCTTTCTTAAGCTTTTAGACCAGTCATGATTATAAACTTTCCTGTTTCTGAAGGGATTTCATACTATAACTCATCTAAATTTATAAATTTAAATTTTATCCGCAAACGATTCCTTTTTTTGAATATCTCGATGGAGAACTTTGAGATGCCAAGAAATCTATGAAATCAGTTAAATGATTCAATAAGAATATATACCTGAGGAGCAGGGTAAATTGCGAATTCAAGCTTGGATTTCTTTCCGTAATCTACGGATAATCTTTCCATTAGTAAGGACGTAAAGCCAGATCCAGTGCCACCACCAAAGCTGTGGAAAATCAGGAAACCCTGAAGTCCAGTGCATTGATCAGCTAGCTTGCGGATTCTGTCCAGCACCAAATCCACTATTTCCTTGCCAATGGTGTAGTGACCTCTCGCATAGTTGTTGGCAGCATCTTCCTTGCCAGTGATCAGTTGTTCGGGATGGAACAATTGTCTGTAGGTACCTGTACGCACCTCATCTACTACGGTGGGCTCAAGGTCCACGTAGACGGCTCTAGGGACGTGTTTCCCTGCACCAGTTTCACTGAAGAAAGTGTTGAAAGAGTCGTCTCCACCCCCAATGGTCTTATCGCTGGGCATCTGCCCATCAGGCTGGATACCATGTTCTAAACAATACAGCTCCCAGCATGCATTACCAATCTGCACTCCAGCTTGCCCAACGTGGATACTGATACATTCACGCATTTTGATAAAGCAGATGAAATATCTGAAAAAGAAAATAAGATTGAAGGTATTATCGAGTTTAGTTTTGAAAAACCAACACCACACACACTGTTTTGACAAAGTGAAAGGTTTTAATAAATTATTTTAATATAATTGTAATTGCTTGCAGTGTGTGTGTGTGTGAGGCATTTTTAAGCATTGCGTGTAGATAAAAATATTAGAATAATTGTTATATGCAAAAAATTTAACTGCAAGGTTAAACTTTGTCATCTTCATGATGAAATAAATGAAAGAAAAACTGACATATGCTTTTCCAACACATGACGTAATTTTCCCATTATTTATTCATTCGTTGCAACATTTTTTTTCAATAATTTGTTTAACTTGAAATAAAATAATGCTACGCATATCATGTTCAATCAAATCGAATTATTTTGTTTATATCACACTCTATTTTTTAATATTTCTTTTTTCTAATTTATAGACTCATTTTTGCATTAATTTTTATTTATTTATTTTTCATTATTTGTTAAATGTTCATAAAAATTGCTGCTTTGCTTAATTACTTTTGTAATAAAAATTTATATTTTATAAAAGCTTTGTTATAAGTTTATTTAATGCAATTTTACATATTTATGGGGGGAAAAATTTGTCACAGTGTATAACAGGATGCAATCAATTGGTCGAAGGAAAAAAATGCTTTAAAAAGGAAGTGAAGAGTTCATTTTAATAAGATTTAGTATATTTAGAAAGATTGCAGTCATTGCTCTTTTGCTCTTAGTTTCATTTGTTAGTCACTATGTCAAGTTAGAAAACTGTAACCGTTATTACATTGAGTTACAACCGAATCCAATCGTATTGTTGTTTCAGCTGTCTCATATCTTTGATAGCATATGGAAAAGCAGGAAAAGGTTTGCCAAATGTTCTTGGAGTCTTTATTGAGCATCTGTCTGCGTATTGAAATCAGTCACAGGATTTGACATTCAGTTTCTACGATGTTCCAAATCCTTTTCCAAATCAAAGTAGGATTTTTTTTTATTCAGTGATAATTTAATGACGATAGAGGAGATTTTTACAAGTCAGTTTATGAAGTATTTTTATTATGACATGACTAGAATTGTATCAATATATGTCTTAACATTTTTATCAATTAATTTTTTATTGAAAATTTTAATTAAAAACAAATTGTTTTTGAAACAAATTTCGACAATTTTTTATTGCCAGAGAATTTATGTAACTGAAAGCTTTTTATGACTACCGTCAAAAATAAAAAAAAAGTTCCACAAACATTCTTCAAATTTCAGCCTGCTCAAGGGAAAAAATTCTCCTTAATCAATATTGCGAAAATAACTATAATTAATCAGATTAAATTTAACTTTATTAACTTACATGTCTCATATATTATTGTATTTTTTTTTTGAGATAATTGTAATAAGATGCGTTCAGTTTATTTCGCTACAACAACTGAACAACTATTGTAATTTAAAAAAAGTTTTACGGAAATGAACTAAAATGTATGAATTTTGATTAAGTACTGTTTTAAAAATGAGATATTTAAATTACCACTTTATACATCACCTAAGAAACATTTTTTGAAATTAAAAAAAAAAGTTGATTAAAAGTAGAAATTGTAACAAGAATTGACAAACACATTGAATGGAAAAATCGATAGTCTACAAAGAGAAATCCACTTTCCCATAATTTACCATTAAACAAGCATAACCGAGAAAGTAACCATCCCTAAAGTGAAATGAGATCACTGGTTACCATGGAGACATCCCCAGTCTAGACTTGATGGCGGGACATCCATTTCTTGGCGATTTCACAAAAGAACGATCGATATAAAATCACTTATTGTGACACATGTCAGAATAACTATTTATTCTAAACAATAATCATAAATGTGTAGAATAAAAAGAACAACAAATTTTATACCTCTGAATATTTAATATTTCGCGATTAATTCATTTCATTTTTAAATATAAATGTTCGAGCAGTAAGTTGGAAAGTTAATTGTATCCATAGTCTTTTAGAAAAGTTCTAAGCGTTTACATCACTTAAAAGAAGAAAGTCGTTTGGTTGAAAAAATGGAGTACAATTCTTTTTTTTATTAATATTTCGAAATTATAATATTATTTACAGATACGCTGTCGTGAATTCTTAACTTTTTTTGTCATCGATTTCCGTCTGTTGCTAGAACTACCCAAGACAAAAAACATTTCTTTATTTTACAATAATTAAACTTAAATATTTCTTAAGACAATGGTCCTTGTTTTATTTTATACATTTTTACCTTATTAATTTTACCCTGCTACTAGTGATATCAATTAATGGAATTGATGTCTTACTACGATTTATATAATGTTTGTTTCTTCGATTTTATAATTTCGATCGGATAAGGAAACCCTCCATTATTTATTATACTCAAATACAGGGGTAAGTAAATTACATTCCGCTAAAACACTCGGGAAACTAGATAGAGAGAAAACATTCTATCTTTTGTGTGTGTGTGGGGGGGGGGGGTCAACGTATATTTGTGAGCAAAGTTTTTCTTCTATGACGATCAGCAACAGTAAATATAGATGCAAGTTGGCTGAATTAACGTGCAGCAGGACCTGTTCTAGCAGTTTTGCCTCCCTGACCGGAATCGTCCATTTCAACAGGCCAATTTCTTCGAAAAAGAGTCTACTAATGGTAGGGGTCACAAGCGTTTATTTCAACATAAAGTATAACTATACTCAAGACTAAAATAAAACGCCTCCTAAGGCTCTCTATCTACCAAAAACTCTTGTTACCTCTGTCCCCTTTTGGATAGTTGATAACGGACATCGTATGGGTGAAAGGATGTCCATTGTGAATCCTGTCCGGGATGGGGAGAAAGTTACTAGTGAAAGATGAGTAAATATACCAAATTTCATGATGTAACCTTTATTCCCATTTCGAGCCCTTCAAGTTTCGACATAAATGAAAACAAACTTTAAGCATACAGAGTGTAGGATAAGGAAATAAGATACGTTGAATGAAATACCAAATTCACATCCAATAATATTTCAAATTTTTTGTAACAATAGAAGTATTTTTTCAGATTTAATCCAAATGCCCCCCCCGGGGGGGGGGTCCGGTTTGTCCAGCCCTGTGTGCAGACTATCATGAAAATTTCAACAAGCAATCACAATCATGATTTCAAGAAAATTGTAGGAAAATTGTAGAAAAGGTGTAATAGGGAACATTTGTCTTATTGAACTGATTTTAACATAAAATTTGCATGCCACTATAGATATGAAATTAGCACAGAAAACAAATTGTGGATAAAACTGCCACTATTTTATCTCACTCATATTATTCTTCATAGTACAATTCATACTTTTTCTAAGGTGCAAAGTTAACTAATGAAAGTAATCATTTCAAAAAAGGACTGGCCCTCCTGAATTCTCCGTTACCACATTGAGACCCTCGAGCCCAAACAATTGCCTACCCATGCTCAAATGGATAATGAATAATCAAATTCGATCAACGCGTACACAGCACTTTTCGAGCTTCCATACTGCGCTATTAAGAGCTACTTAAACTTAATATACTTTAATAACTATTACTTTGTGGCTGCATGAACTGATTTAACTGTTAATTTCTTTGTTGTCAATTGGCAACACAAAATTGGCATTCCACATTGTTTACCTTTCTGCAGAACATCGTGCTCTATGTTTCTCTCATATATTTTATCAAGTAACAAGCAACACAATAAAGTCAGTTTTCTCGTTTTTGATTTATGGAACATCGTTTTAACCCAAAACCAAAACATTATGAACATACATTATAGAAATTTAATGCTTTCTCCAACCCATCATCATACTTCTCTAAGACTTCAGATAGAATCGAAAATCAAATTGTTTTTAAACCTGCAGCCATGAAATCAACGATGTTCCACCTGATACAAAAGTCTGAACATAGCTAACATATTTTATACTTCTGAATTTTTTTGAGTTTAACATTCGGAAAGATGCAACAGTTAACATATTTTCAAATCTTGCTCAAGTGGAATTTAAGATTGTCGAATTTAATAAGTATTATTCGATTTCTTTTGTTGTATGAAGATCTGTGGATACACTCACAGTAGATCCACACTTGAGATAAAATTTACAAAAATTTTTGGGTGTTCTTTAAAACACACACACAATTTATATACTTGATTTTTCAAAGTAATCTTTATTTTAATCATCATCACGATGTTACTTAAATATTTCTATTTTTAAGAGCGAAGGAAAATCAAATTAAAATAAACTAAATATCAAAGGCATGCAAAAAATATTCTAACATTTTTGCATAAAATTTAAGAAGCAAAATAGTACAATTTAATATTTATGATTTAATAATAACTACATCTTTTTTTTACAATACATTTAGGCTAAAAAATTCTTTTCTTCAGTTTTAACATATCTTACCAAAATGTTTTAATACTAAGTAAAATAGAGTGTTTTGTCGTATGTAAGTATGGAAACTAAGGCTTCTAATTTAATCCTGAGAAAAAAAATTAAATTTTCCACTTTTTTTTTTGCAAGATAAAATGATAAGCAATATTTATACAATACATAATACTTTATCCCAAAGCAAATACCATAAAAATTTTACGAGAAAATGGAGTTAAAATGTTACCTGGTGAAAGATGTAGAAGATGCTACGTCGAAAATTGAGTCGTCAGCGAGTTGTGCAACGAACCTCGCCCTAGACCTGAATCATTCGATGCAGATTGTTCCTCCGCATCTTCAAGGAAATTCAACCAATGAGATGATCCGATAGAATTGCGCAGGTGCGCTCTTTAGACATCAACACGCATGCTCGCTTCAACCACAGATCAATGAAACCCGGCAAAATTGTATTTTTTGTTCATTAAAGTTTGTTCTGCTGGAATGAATTTAAAAAATAAAAACACGATTATCTACACCTGCTTGCGAATTTGTTCTGAAGAATTCGTTCTTAATGTTTTATTCGTCTGGGATATAGGATGAATTTTTACTTATTTTTTTTGTATATTAGAAGCATGGCTGATTATTGGGTATTTATTTTATGATAGACTGTATGTTGATAAAAAATTGATTCACATTTGAAATATGTAAGATGGATATATGATTGAATACGAATCAGAAATTTAATTTGTAAAAACCAGTTCTTTGTTCTTAAATGAATTTTTGAATTGGGAATAAAGCAGAGCCAACTATTTGTTTGTTATATTTGTTGTTTTAGCATAAATTTTCCCTTTTTTTTTCCGATCATCTTTTTAATCATGTAACAAAAAATATCCATCATTTGGAAAATAATTATTATATAATCCTTGGAATCGTATTATTTTTGAAATATAAATGTAAATGTTATATATATTGAATTAAAAAGTAGAAAAAAAATAACTAGCTTTAAAAAATATTTTAATAAAATAGAAAATTTTCAAGGGTAAAGAAAAGGCCTATATTAAAAAAAACTTATCAGATTTTATTCTTATTTTTTGATTATAAGTACCTGAAATGAGAGATTCCCTTTAATCATCAAATTTTTATTTTAAATAAAAAAAAGATAAAAAAAATTATTTTTTTACAAAAAAAAAGTTATATTAAACAACGTTATAGTTTTATTAGATCCCCCAACTTAAGAAAACGAAAAATATCATTGCTCTGAAACTGCCAAATTTTAAGTTTTCGAAACCTTTGTATATTATTTATACTCCTAAAAGAAGCACATTGGATTCATTTAATTTAATCTCTTTTGAGTTTTTCTTATAGTGATTTAATCAATAATTTTCCATATTTTTATATTTCTAAATTTTTTATACCTCTTTAATCGCGTAAATATAAAAAGCAAATTTTCACTAACTTTTTTGTTATTTTGTATTACAATATAAACCATAATAATAATGTTTGAAGAAGCTGAACAAATATATACATGACATAAAATGTCTTTTTTCTGAAACTAAATATCCAGTTCACTGCCCTTATAGCAGAGTTTACAATTTCCTTTTCAAATTTAATAGATTTCTAACGTATAGTGCTTTTAAAAGTGATTTTTTATTGCATAACACATGACAAAAAAAAAAACCTGCGGTAAAATAATTAATGTGCATTATATGTTGTTTAGGTATTTAAAAATCTTGATTTCTCTTTAAAATCTATTTTTTTAGTTTAAATCAAATGGTAAATTAATGAAAACTAAAGAATTATTTTTAAGTTAAGTGCATTAAGAAAAATGGGGCTCTTGATCAGAAGAGATATAAAGAAAAGAAAGAAAGGGAAGAGATATTTATTACAATGCGTTCAGATACTTTTAGAAAACAGAGTAAATAATTATATTTAGGGATATTTAATAAATAAAGTATGTATAACGGCATATATTCCTGAAATTTATTTTCATTAAAGAGGTTTTGCTTTTTGTTCTGCTGGAGTTTTTCCTATTTTGTTCATATCCTTTTGAAACACTGAAACAATAATTATCTCCGTTTCACAGTCCTTCTTGAAATTTAAATCTCCGGGTTACTATTGAAACGAGATTCAAACGTAAGACTATCTGTTCATAAACACACAATTATTTTTCCAAACTGCTTTTTTAAGGGGAAGTAAGACCTAACATTCAGGGAGGTTTTAATTTCTTAAAGCATAGATATTCAACCTTTTAGCTTCCGGCGGTTACAATGGAAGGGCACACAACATGCATTAACATTAAGAAATGATAAAGCAAAAAAAAAAAAAAAAACCCAGCCTAATATTAATTTATCATTATCATCGTTGGTTCATCAGCCCAGGGTGGGCCTTAGACTTCTCTAGAACATTTCTCCAAGCCGCCAGTTCCATACCCTTATAGGCTTGAAATCATAGCTAATGGATCTGCAGACGATCCAACCATCGAAGTCTTGGTCGTCCTCTAGTTCTATTACACATAGAACTAGAAGGTAGTTCTATGGGTAGTAGATCTTATATATTGGGCTAATAGATCCCCAAACGGCAAATATTCCCTCTGTTAATCTTTTCTCTCTAATGGGGCTGCGGATATGTATTTACCATTGCAGACCTAGTACATCCCCCGGTAGCTGGTATTATTTTTAGTACCGCGCCATATAGATAGATATCAGTTGTCACGATGTAATTTTGATTCCTAGTTTCCTCCCCAGGGGGAGGCATCTGAGTTCTAACGATGCAAAACTATTCTTTGAAATTTATTTTACTTAAAGCCAAAAAGAGACTCTAGGGATCTTTAACAAGCCGCATAATCATACGACATGGACGTTTTGTCAATTTTTTGCATCATAAAAATCCACCGATTTGGCCCGGGGTCGAATCCCCAAACTTGGGAGTACAAGGTCATCGCCAAACCAACCACGCCACCCAGCCAGCTACCCTGTATATCTAATTTTACTTCATTTGATTAATTTTATTAATTTGATTAATTTTTAAAAAATTTTAGTACATTTTCTAGATAAATGCATCTAATTTGTTTCAGTAATACTTTTATTAGTTTACGTTTATTACTTTTTTGTCTAAGTGCTTTGAAGTTTTTCAAAAATATTGCTAAAATTTCACTTATAATTGTGATTTTTGTAAAATTCAGGTAATTTATTTTAAATTTTGATAGTTTAATATAGTAATATTTATTGGTATTGAGTCCTAAAAGAGCATTTATAATGTTTTAGTATGCTATTTTGTTAAAAAGTACTCCGAACGTGTTCGGATACCTTTAAGGTGTTAAAAAACTTTTTTCCATTTAATTTTCTCACCTGTAAAGTAAACATTTTTATTAATTTCAATTGTAAAATGTTACCATTTCAATATTGTAACTTACATTGGGCAATAGAAGCTCTCTGTTCTGTCATCTACAAATACCCACTAGGAGGTTTAGAGTTTAACAGGGCTAAGAGCTCCGTGCAGTTATTATTTTTGATTTCATAAAAAACTTGTTTTCATTTCTAGAATTATATAAAACATCTTATTCAATCTAATTTATTTACGAAAAGTAAATGCACATTAGTAAGCTGCTATAATTCTAAAGGATACCTTGAATTGAAAATAATTCAATATCTTAATCTATATGAAATATATAGCCTTCATAACAACATGCATTCAAAAATTGATCGTTTATAAATAAATAGCATGTTAAAATTGCAATCGTAATTATTAATGTAACGTACTTTTAATATTATTTTAGCCTGATTTAAAGTATTAATTGGGGAATTTTTTAAACCACATAAGCAAAGAATCCAATGATTTTCAGTATATTATTTATGTATCAATAATATTTCAGATATATACATATTATTTTATTTAGCAATTATATATTTTTAATGTGCACCCAGTGTTTAATTTAATTAATTATTGATACGAATTTTACACTCATTGCATTAATTATGTGATAATAGAATATGTTTTAGAATATGACGTTTAAAAGTAACGTTGGTTGCCATCTACTCGACAAAAATATAAATGATACATGTGTTATGAAGAAAGTTTTTTTTTTTTAAAACAGGCAAAAAAATTTATGTAAGTTCTTTTTTGTTTTGAAAAGAAGCCTTCTGCTTCGTTTTTTAAAATTCATTCCCATGTACATTTACAAATAAAATAAAAACATCTGGAATAATAAGCAAAATATAAGCTGAATATAAGCAAAAATGAATTCTTCCTTCGCTCTTAATTAATGTACATAAAACTGCATAATAAAAAGAACTGCAATTACATTATTGAGAAATCTTATTCATATTTAATTTGTGTTAAATTATTCACAACTAATGGCAGAGCAGACGATAATAATCATCTGAAATTAAACCACGCGAAGTGGCAACGTCGCAATTAGTCTAATCAAAATACTTTCGACGAAAAATAATTAAAAATGAAGAACGCGTGCAACTAATCTCATATCGTAATTCATTATTCTCTTAATAATCCGTAATGCATTCGGAAATATTCTAATTGTATGTATATGAATCTTTAGTTCCACTAATGTTTTTTTATTTCTTTTATTTTGTTATTAATTTAATTGATGTTATTTCCATTTACACTATTACAAGCATGAATTTTATTTCCTCATTACATTACACAACATAATGTTTTTTTTTTTATTACAAAGTGTCCACAGTGAATTTTCCATTATTGATGAAAAATCTGCTTATTTTTATTTATTTATCTGCGTGTGGGAGAAACATTAATGTGAAGAATTGACCTGATTGAAAATATAATTAAATTAGGAAGGGTTCTGCAGACATTATTTTGAAAAAATTAACAATAGTCACTGTAAAAATGCATTCTCTCGTTGGCTTTATCTCCCTCTCACTTCTTAAATCTTCAAATAACATTTTATTTTCGTCGGAATAGAGTATTGTGTGTTGCAAGCCATGACCTAGTATCAACGTCGGAACAATGGAAGGAAAAAGAAGATATACAATTTATGAATTGCACTATTATGACACTAGTCGTATCCATTAGCAAAATCCATAAAAGTTTTTAATAACGTATAAGTGCAGAAGAGAACCTTTAATACTGAATGGTCATTTAAAAGTAAAATAAGCATACTTAAAAAAAAAATTCATATATTATACATAGTGTGCTCGCTAAAGTTCGTTGTCATCCCAATAATTTATGAATGGCAAAAGCTATTATCTTAAAAGTGGGCTCTTGGTATAGTTAAGTTATTATGCGCTATATAATAAAACTGCTTACAGCGCCACCTGGTAGATACATTTGAAGTTAGCATTCTGATCTCAAAAAATGTACGAGATACATGAAAAAAGATCAACAACAAAGATATTCCGCATCATTGATTTCGTAAAAAAGACACCTTCTGTAAAGTAATGTTAAAAATAGAAGACGTAAAATGCATATTAATTTGGTTCGTAACTCCCAAAGTTTGACGAAGGCCTTGTGGCAGGATATTATCAGAGATGCTGTGATTGGTGCAACTGTATTGTGAACCGCTTGGAAGTTCAACCAACGATTCTTGCCAACATCAAATGGACGAACGAGGGATGTTTTAAGCGTAATACTATGCACAATAAGCAGAACATCCGTTTCTGGTAGCTGAATAATCTCTGATGTGCTCTCGAAGTTCGACATCGTTCGTTTGTCGATAAATGTCAATATTCAAAGACAGACTGATTGGCCCCGTATCTTACGTGGACACATTAACGAGATCTTGATACTTGTCATTACTGAAGGACGTATTATCCGACTTTCTAGAAGATTTGCCGTTGAGTTACCTTCAAAACTTTTGGTTTCAGCTCGATGGCACTTTTGAGACACATCCCAGCAACAAGTCTTCGGTTATGGTGTTTACTATGGATGGCTTGCACAGTCACCTGACCTGAACCCATTGGACTTTTTTCTGCGGGGATGCATCAAACAAAGAGCTTATGCAACCCCTCCGTCAACACTACAGGAATTTCGTAACTGAATTACAGATGCTTATGCCAACGTATCAATTGCCCTGTTGAAGAAAGTGAAGCGGGAAATGCAAACCGTGTCCAGATGTATATTGTTGCTGATGGCATTTTGAGAGTGACAGATAGATGAGCCTCATTTCCGGAAAGTGCTGTTTTGTTCTACGAGGTCAAACACGTGTGTGCTTTGTGCTTTTCATTTGTATCATTTTGTGCGCAAGTTGTTATTTTGTAATATATTGAACAACTTTTTTTGTAAATGATTTTTTGCATGCATTTCCAAACGCTAACTCCAAATTTATCCACCCGAGGGTACTGTAAGCAATTTTTTTATGTAGCTCATAGCAACTTTACTATACTTAGACTAGACCCTTCTTTTATAACAAAAGCTCTTGCCTTTCACATTGTACATACATACACCCGTCCGCTTTGTGGGATATTTCATGATGTTGTAAGACCCCATATACTATTTTTTAAAAAATTGTGGCGATGGTATCTATGTAAGCCAGTAACAACCTCCGTACAAAAATGATCCTTTTAGTTTAGTGGTTTTGTTATGTGCTTACGGAATGGAAGGTACCGAGATTGAATCACTTTCATTGGTGACCCTGGGAACTTCGAACACACCCAAACTTCGAGCGGTAGTCATGGCGACATCTATCCACCGCAAATGCAACCAAGCCATCAGACACATGACGCAAACAACAAAGCCATCTCACACATGACGCAATCAACAAAGCCGTCTCACACATGACGCAATCAACAAAGCCATTTCAAACATAACACAATCAACAAAGCCGTCTCGCACGAATGACTCAACAAGCAAAGCCGCCTTCGCACGAATGACACAACCAGCAAAGAGCAGTCACAGCCTAGTGACACAATAGCTCAAACGCTCGACATAACAACGATATCGTTCATTCGCCTTACCGATTCACTGGTAGGGGAGTGTATAGTGGTGAACCTCCGTACTAAGATTATCATTTTAGTATAGTGGTTTTGTTATGTTCTTACAGAATGGAAGGTACCGAGATAGAATCACCTTCAAAGTTTTTAATATCTTTTTAGCGTCCGATTGTATTGAAAAACATTTTAATAGCCTTCGCGCATTTTAATTTAAAAAGGACAGGACTTAAATTTCTAAATTTCAAGTATATTTATATTTACCTTGTTGGGCTCCTTCGGAGACAATTTACTCATAACCCGTTCTTGGCGAATCTCCACTCAACAAAAGAAACATGTTTGCCAGATTTTAAGTCCGTCAGAGTCTAATAGCTCCGTAGATCTCATGATGAGTCAGTGAATCGTTTTTCTTCTGTATATATATATAGAGATTATTAATAGAATTTTTTATGCAGAAAATAATTTATATCATATATATGAAAAAGGACTGAATAAATTAGGAGTCTTAAAGGTTAGTTTTGATAAATAAGTAAAAAAGGAATGTGATTATTATTAATTATCAATCATTTGAATTTTTTGTGGAGTAACGACTGAAAATGAGCTTGAGAAAGCTTTTTTGAAAAACATAGGATTTGAGAAGATCGTATATAATTTTCAATAATACACATTATTACGCTCTAGTAAATGATAATTATGATATATATTACTTTTCAGAAAATTGTTGGGCCTAGTGGTCTAGGCTACCGCAGCCCAACAATTTTCAATATACTTCGAATTAGCAAGAGGTTCGTATTATCGAAGGTTTAAATTATCGGGAGTCGACTGTATATGCTCAGCCCCTAGAAAAACTCTTGATATTTCGAACTAAAACAATACGTTTTGGTACACTTAATATTTAGAAGTAAAATCTGTGGCTGGCCGGAATAAAATACGCGATAATTCGAAGTGTTCTTATAAAACTCTCGACAATTCAAAAACTCCCTATCATGTAGAGTCCTGTAGCAAACAGGATGCACATTAGATATTTTGTGTTGTATTGTTTCTGCTTGTCTCTCCTGTAACGTAGTCCCTTTGATGATCATTAGAGTTGACTCCGATAACTGACAGAAGCTAAACAAAATACGCAACTTTTTCCTTGAAAATCATGTTGATGCGAACATTTTTCAAGCTCCATTTATTCTAGGAAAATCTATTGACAAAGTTAGATTGAATTCCATAAAACAAAAAAAGATAACAGATTTTTTCGTCAAAAAAAATTATTATGTACAGCATATATTCTTTTAATAGTTGTTTTCGATACATACATGTAGTTTTTAATATAGGACTTATAACTTCTGTATAAATAATATGTACTTTTTTTTAAAAATACTGTAAAATAATTTTGTATATATGTGCATTTGTTGCTTTATTACATAGTTTCAAATTTAAATGTGTTAGAAAAAAATTTCTCTTCATGTATTTTGGGAGTTTTTTCCTACCCTCTTGGTAATTCGAATTCGATAATTCGAAGTTTTTCATTTCATTCCCTTCAACTTCGAATTATCGAGAGTCGACTATACTTCGAATTAGTGAAAGGTTCGCGTTATAGAAGGTTTTAACTACCGAGTCGACTGTCAAAACATTTCATTCTGCTTTTACACGAACTTCTTTTGTATTATTTTGATTTAACACGAATAAAAAAAAATTCTATTATCTGACTTACTTTAATTTAACACGGCCCAAATTCAAAGAAAACGTTGTTTTGCTTTTATTTTTATTGCTGCTACATTGGAGACAAGGAGTTTAATGCGATTTCCATTTTTGTGAGTACCAATTTAAATTTATAGCCTTACTATGGAATTTTTCCTGCTTTATGAATATCCAAATATCGAGCTCACGATACCAAACACGACAATTAAGCTCTTACCATGAAAATGCATGGTTTATCGTATTATTTTTGCTGGTTTCTAATGACTGAAACCAATATTCTATTTTTCCATACTAGCTATATAAATTTTTTACATTAAATCTTTTCACAAATTTCTTAGGAACGTATCTATATTGCAAAAATAGAATTATGTGAAATTTTAGCAAAATTTGAGATAAAAGCACAAAATGTGATATTTCTGGGAATAACTGATTTGCTATGATGCCATTTTATGCGTATATGTCCTAAATTATAAGGTGTATGACGGATCTAAACGCGTCCTTATTAACTAATCCTCTTGGGGAAAATTTGGGTCCAGCATTCGCGTTAATTCACAGCCTCTCAAGAAGAAACCCTGATATTTAAATTAGTTTGACTATATTCAGTCTATAGGTTTTGTATATGTAAGATAGGAAGAGCAGGAGAGCTGTTGCGGTGCAACATAGGCGAGAATATTAAAAATATTTCATTGAGTATTTCACAAACATAAAATAATAGCTATTATGGAAGTTGTTGTTGGTGATTTGTCCCCCCCCCCACCCACACACCCTTAGGTAGGCAAGATGGTGAAGGAGCGGTGCCAAATAGGTCGCACTCACAGGTGATCAATAGTAATGCAAAAAAAATAATAATAATAAGTAGCAGGAAAAATATTTCAAATATAGATTTCAGATCAGAAACAGCTCAATCGTGATATATTTCCACAGAATTTTATTGGACTAGCAAAAATAATTAGGATATCTCCTCAAGGCTTTTCAGTTATCATACTAACAAGTAATATAAAAAATTTAAAGTCAATTCCTACTTGTCAACAAAGAAAATTTTTATTTAATAGTTACTTTTTATAAAATAGTTACAATTAATATAAATATATACACTGCTGGCCACCGTAAATGCAACACCCTGAAGGAAGTACGCAAATAATATGAAATTTCAACGTGCATTAGCGGAGGTGAGATATGCAAATGATTAGAATTTCAGCGCAGACACACGTCACGCACGCCTGTGGCACCACCTCAAAGCGCTATTTAAGGCTTGGAGATTTCGACGATTTCAAGTTCGGCAATTTCGGTTTTTCTTGTGGTTTTTTTTCAAAAAATGATCAGTTATGTCTCGTAGAAAACATCGATCAGCTTTTGATCAAGTATCCGAGTTCGACAGAGGAAGGATAGTGGACTACCGAGGTTGTGGATTATCTTTCAGGGGAATCGGTAGTCGTGTTGGACGAAAACAAACTACTGTAATGCGGATTTGTGACCGTTGGATGCAGGAGTGTACGACGGACCGACGTCGTCGATCGCATCCACCTCAGTGCACTACTTCACGTGAGGACAGGTAAATTGTGCGCATGACAGTGACGGATCACTCAGTCACATCACGAACCATAGCACAGCACATTGAATCTGTAACGCACCATTCAGTGTCTGCGCGCACCATTCGACGCCGTTTACAGCAAAGTGGTCTGTGCGCAAGACGTCCATTTCTTGGTCTACCCTTGACGCAGAACCACAGACGTCTCCGCCACCAATGGTGCGATGAAAGAAGGATGTGGGTGGCAGAATGGAATGAAGTTGTCTTTACTGACGAGTCACGCATCTGTCTGCAACACCACGATGGTCGGATTCTAGTCTGGAGACACCGTGGAGATCGGATGCTGAACAGCTGCGTTATGCACCACCACACTGGTCTTGCACCGGGTATTATGGTATTGGATATCACTCTCGCACTCCTCTAGTACGCATTGCCGGTACTTTAAACACCCAGCGCTACATCTCCGAGGTGTTGGAGCCAGTTGTCATTCATTACCTTCGGGGCTTGGCCACAGCCATATTTCAACAGGATAATGCACGACCACACGGGACACGCATTGTTCAAAGGTTCTTCATCAATCATCAGATTGAATTGCTTCCCTGGCTAGCTCGCTCTCCAGATCTTTCGCAGATAGTAAACATGTGGTCCACAGTTTCTCAACGATTGACCCAGATTACACCCCTAGCTGCCACACCAGATCGACTTTGGCAACGTGTGGAAGCTGCTAGGTCTGCTGTAAGCCAAGAACACATCCAAAGTCTCTTTGAATCAATGCCGAGCCGTGTGGCAGCGGTGATCTCCAACAATGGTGGCTACTCTGGCTACTGATTCTGGGAGGAACCACACTTCACAGAAGTCTATAAGTTTAATCATTTGATACTTGGTCAACATGTTATCTACAGAATAAATTTTGTTGTGCTATCTCTTGTCTTTCTTGGTGTTGCATTTACGGTGGCCAGCAGTGTATATATATATACACATATACACTCAAGTCCATAAATTAAGGATAATGAAGTTCAGGCAAAGAAAGAGACAGAAGCAAAACAAATTTGACTTAATTGTAAAGTCTATTTATTAAAAAAAAGGTAAACAGCAAAAAAGATGCTATGTGTTTGACATAATTAATAAAAATTACGATTTTTACTCCCTGGAGCAAATTTCAAAAAATAACCTATTTACAAAAAACAGTACAACATGGTTAGTATGATGGTTAATACGGAATATGTCTCCCGGACGATGCAATACAGGCCTTACAACGCCTACGCATGCTGAGTATCAAATTATCAATCTGATCTTGGGGAATATTACACCACTCATCAAGCAATGCCCTCCGAAGTTCCGGTAGACAGGTGGGAAGGGGTTGACGGGCTGCAATTCGTCGGCCAAGCATTTCCCACACATGCTCTATTGGATTCAAGTTCGGTGAGTATGCTGGCCAATCCATACGGGTGATATCCTCCGATTGAAGGCATTCGTCTACAATGTTTGCACGGTGAGGACGGGCGTTGTCATCCATAAACAGAAATTCAGCACCCATGGCGCTCCGAAACAAACGTACATGCTGTTCCAGAATGACATCCCGATAGATGTGGCCTGTCATCGTTACACTCTGAACATGCAGGTCAGTTCTGGAACCAAGAATAATTCCTCCCCAAACGAGCCATCCTGCACCACCGTAACGGTGTCGTTTAATGGTGTTCTCTTGGTGGTAACGGGTACCTGGCGCTCTCCATATGAAAGTCCGGCGAGAATCAGACTGCAAACTAAACCTGGACTCGTCGGAAAACATCACACAAGACCACTGTTGCGGTGTCCACAATGTATGCTCTCTACTCCAGGTTAATCGCAGGCGACAGTGAGTTGCGGTAAGGGAACACATCTGACAGACCTACGAGCATATAGACCAATGTGCCCTAAGCGTCTATACACGGTCTGCCTTGAAACTGTCGTACCAGTAGCTGAAGAGATCTGACGAGATAGGTCTGATGCTGTGCTCCATCTGTTTCTTTTGGCAGTAACTGCCAAATACCGGTCCTCATTCGGCGTTGTAACTCGGGGACGACCTGTGCTGTAACATCTACTCACATTACCATCATCTTGGAATCGTTGCCAAAGCCAGGACATGACACTCTGGGCGATTCCAAGTTCCTCGGACACTTCAAAGTGGGTACGCCCACATTCCAGTCGTCCGATAATTCTACCACGTAAAAAAATCATCCAAATGCTTCCTTTGTGCCATAACTATGCGGTTATTGCACTGAAAGGCTTTTAAAGCGCTTGTGAACAATTTTACTTCTTTGCCACCATTCCTTATATACCCCTCTCTTTCACTCTCGACTTTGTGACGTACTATCCGCGCCATCTGGTGGTTTCCTGTATTTTGCATATTCTTCTTCAAGATGCGTGTGATAATTCTACTGGTGAAGTTTTTATTTTAGAGTTCAATTTCTGTGTGATTCTGAATTATCCTTAATTTATGGACATGAGTGTATATTTGTCACTTAATATGGCAGAATTGCAATATTAAGTGACAAAATAGAAAGCGATTTTCCTTGCAATTTTCCATTTTCCTTTCTATATAGGGCGTAGGACTATTTTTTTTGTTTGTTACTATTTATTCATCAATTAAATTTAATTATTCTAATAAAATAGTATAGTAGAAAGTAAATTGCATTCTCAGAAATATGGCCACTTCAGGTGGGACTCGAGCCCACGACTTTTGGATTAAAAGTACAACGCACTACCCATTGCGCTATAGGGACTTTCGGTTATGTAAACTCCATTTCAGGTTTACTAATTATGCTATAACTTTGCTTCTAAATATCGTAGAAATAAAAATAGTGTTTTGGGAATTTTAAATGTATGGGCTATAAGACAAAAGCATAAAAGAAATTTCGAAAGTTTTCACCAAAACGGCGAATTTAGGGTAGTCACATACCTTAAGTGAATTTTTTTTATGTGATATGGGGAGGGAGAAAGTATACACACTTTATCTTCAATAATTTAACAGCTGACGTATTATATCCGTGTTCCTGTCAATTAGAAATTGTAGGGGACGGGAAAGAGACCCTTCCAGGGGTTTTAAAGAGATATATTGGAAGGTGACCGAAAGATCAGCGATCGGTGAGGAGTGATAACTGTGAAGGGCTGCTAGGCAGAGGGAAAATCAGCAAATTTGGCTATCGGAGCAAACGCCGAAAGGTGATCGGGCGATCAGGAAGATCAGCGAAAGGACCTACGACAGGGCTACTCAATCTTTTTTCTAGTCGGGGGTCACATACATATGACAGGCAGTGGCGCACACAGGAATTTTTCAAGAAGGGAAGGGGGGGGGGGTCCAGGGTCGAAAGTCCATCATTCTCGTATCATGTGTTCCAATACGCCCTCCAACATATTCTTTTGATTTTGTCGATTGTCGGGAGCAAAAAACAAAAAAAAAAAAAAAAAACAGTAAAAAATTAATTATTGAATAAATATTTAGCATTTAGTAATAAAATTAATTATTAATAACAAATACTTAATTAAATTTTACGTACTACACATAAGATACGCTATAAACATATGGGGTTCGGACCCGAGGACCCCCCCTCCCCCCTTGAGTGCGCCACTGATGGCAGGTATTTCACGCACCATGAGGATAATAAGGAGAAAAAACGCTGTAAGTCCAAAGCAAAATTAAGCAAAATATTTAAGCTAATTTTTTTGACTTTTACTTTAATACTATATATATTAACCTTTCTTTCAAACACACATGCTTTTATGTATCGCTTAATGAGTTATGGGGGTAGTTTCGATTTCCTTTAATCCATGATCAAGTCTGTTGCTTCCATTCTAGGGTTCAGACCTAGGAGAGCCCACACCCTTGGCGCGAATTATTTTGGTTGGCAATAATTTCGCCATCTTGGTAACCCTACTTTGATACACTAGATATGATAAACCTAGCTATTTCTGGAATTTTCATATTTTGGCGGCGGGCATTTCGAATTTCGCCATTTTGTTGTTGGGCATCGAGCTGGAAGTATGGCTGCATGTGTGAGTGAATATACCTTAAATTTTTTTACTTTGTTAATAGCAAAAGGTAAGAAAGTATTGATTGATTGGCTTAAAGGATTGATTGCTTCGAGTTATGAATGTCCTAAATGTAATGAGCAAAGGGGATTATACGAACGAAAGAGTGTTGTTTTGGATGGATTTGAATGGAGATGTTGAAAAAAAGGTACAAACGCGCATGATGTTTGCAGAAGTATAAGAAATAATTTGTGGTTTTCTAACAGTAAGTTAAGTATGTGTATGATGTTTTGGGTGTAACCAAAATATGGTTTGGAAGATGTATGAATGATTATGTTCGACCCTTACCTTGCAGAATATATATGGTGGCACTCCCACGATCATTCGCTTAGCAATAAGACCTTCAAGGCTTTTTTAAAATCTGCTGTCGCGCTGTACACTTCACTCAGAAAAGATCAGCAATAAGAAAGTAAGTGCTGTTTTTATATTTTTGAAGTGAAACTTCTTTGCGGACGGGAGTAAATGGGAAATTTACCCAGTTTTGCGTAACAGTGAAAAAGCGAATGGAAGTAGTGATTCCCCCCATCCCCCTGAAACATCGATAGGGTGAGGAGATAGCGAGCGGGAGAAAAAAAAGAGCAGGAGGGGTACACCACGTGACTTGCGTCATATCCTTGAAAAAGTTGGACGATTGCTAAGAGGGAATTGTGCATCAAAAGTATATCTTGCTGCTATGAACGAAAGGCGCTTAGGTATTGGTGACATTAAGTGGCTACCCTTGCTACTCTCGTAACGAACTCGCGTGGCGTATTTTCGTAGTTTTTATGTAATATACGTGCCGTTTTCAACGAAATAAAAGCACCCAAAATATTACCATTATATGACTCTTCCCGTTACGGGAGTGTCTGGGGCATTCCGTATATGTCACTAACATTCACGCCAGAATCACTACGGATAGCGTCTTCTAAGCAAACACAGTGACTTCTGTTAGTGATACATTAAGTTTATATTATTAATTTTATTTCCATTGAATCAAAATTAATTCTAATGAGACAGCCTAGAACAAATGAAAAAAAAAAAAAAAGTGTTTCGTGAAAGAAAAAAAAGAAAAAGAAAAACTAGCAACAATTTCTGGCGGAAGTCTATAACCAGGTAGTTCTGTCGCAGCTTTTATCATCTTTATCCATAAAGTTTTAGTGCTGTACACATCAGAGGCTGCTGTAATCATTGGATCCGATGAGGATTAAAAGCCTATTATCTTAACTGGAGATTTTAATGTTAATTTTGCTTCAGAAGAAGCAAAGCCACTCATTGAATTCTTGAAACGGACACTGAATTTGACAATGAATACTGATTCTAGAGAAGGAAAAACAATATACGGAACCACGATTGATGCAGTTTTCTCACATTTTCTTGATTGACTACAATCAAGGACTCTTATACCCTACTTTAGTTACCACACACCTATTGTGTCTTTCTTAGAAAATGATGATGCAGAAAATTGAATAAAAATATTTTCATACAATAAATGAAGTTCGAATCTTATTTGATTAAAGTTATCTCTGCAGTTAAATATAATTAGATCTATTCCTACATTTACAGCGAATGTCACCAAAGAAGTTTCACTTCTATCGCGTGGCTTTCCACGTTCTTTTTTTTATTTTAAATATATTTGATTAATTTCTGTATTGTTTACATATATTTTCATTACTCATGTACTGTATCCAGCTATATTCACTTGCAGCCATTGTCGGCTTCGCTTGGCGCCATCTCGTTCTGGCTTGGCGCTTTTTTCGGTTTGTCACCAAGGGTGTGGACTCTCCTAGGATTTTACCCATTCTAGTATCAAAAAAGCAAATTGATAGCAAAATTGATAGAATTTCACGCTAAATTTTTAGTACATTATTCTTGAATAAATGAATTTCTTAATTCAAAATACCATGACCGCGCCAATCAGAACAGTGCCGTGGACCGCAGGTTGAGTATCAGTGACGTACGAGGTGGTAGGAGGAGGTAAAACATGCGGTCATTACGATATCCAGTTGAAGACCCTCAAAAAAGTGCCCAACTGTCGACGATATAAGTAGCTGATAGGTGGAGGAGTAAACTTTCTTACTGATATATACTGTAATAAAGGTGTCCATTAATACTATAATTGTGTAAAGAAAAAGGTGATATTTAACCAAAGCAGAGTGATCCCCCTCACTGATGCAGAAATTAAGTAAACTTGCGGTCGTGACGTCACATTACCCTCATCGCTCAAACATCCGATTTAGAGCTATCATAGAATAAAACCTGATTGATAGAGTTGCAAGAAACTATTTCAAGGTAAAATTGTACTTTATCTGACAATCGTGCAATCACAGAAAAAAAAGTCCGTGGAAAGCCACGCGATAGAAGTGAAAAAAAAAACGTATATTATTTTTCCTTCTCTAGAATCAGTATTCATTGTCAAATTCAGTGTCCGTTTCAAGAATTCAATGAGTGGCTTTGCTTCTTCTGAAGCAAAATTAACATTAAAATCTCCAGTTAAGATAATCGGCTTTTAATCCTCATCGGATCCAATGATTGCAGCAGTCTCTGATGTGTACAGCACCAAAACTTTATGGATAAAGATGATAAAAGCTGCGACAGAACTACCTGGTGATATATAGACTTTCTTCTGGACTTGCTGCTAGTTTTTCTTTTTTTTTCTTTCACGAAACTCTTTTCCTCTTTTTGCATTTGTTCTAGGCATTCTGACAAGAATTAATTCAATAGATATAAAATTAATAATGTAAACTTAATGCATCACTAACAGAAATCACTGTGTTTGTTTACAAGACGCTATCCGTAGCCATTCTGGCGCGACGTTAGTGACATATACACAATGCCCCAGACACTCCCGTAACGGAAGAGCTATATAATGGTAATATTTTGGGTGCGTTTATTCGTTGAAAACCGCACGTTTATTACTTAAATATACGAAAATACGCCACACGAGTTCGTTACGAGAGTCGCAAGAGTACCCACTTAATGTCACCAATACCTAAGCGCCTTTCGTCCATAGCAGCAAGATTTACTTCTGATACACAATTCCCCCTTAGCAATCGTCCACCTTTTTCACGGATAGGATGCAAGTCACGTGGTGTACCACCCTCTCTTTTCCTCTCTCGCTATCTCCTCACTATGGCGACGTTTCGGGGGGGATGGGGGGAATCACTACTTCCGTTCGCTTTTTCACTGTTATGCAGAACTGGGTAAATTTCCCATTCATTCCCGCCCCCCAAAGAAGTTTCACTTCAAAAATTAGTATAGAAAGCATTGTAGCCCATATGAAAGGCAGTACTCACGAATTTTCCATTTCAGATTTCATCTGGTTGTCATTTTTGGAAGATAAAGTTGCAAATCTTCCCTTCCCAAGAGAAATATTAAATGTGGAATGTCTATAATACATTATTTTGATGAAAAACCTCTGTATGTAAGAGAATGATTGCCATTAACTTCACAGAAGAAAAAAATACAATTATTTTCGGGGACGAATCTCGTAATTTATTAATTTTCTAATGAGTGTGATGAGGGTAATATCTTAGCTGATACCTTACACTCGTAACATCCTCGCCACGTCAACGAGAGAACTTTGAGCCTCAACATTTTTAACATACTCGTATATTAGACCCGTTACCGATACTATTTGGGAGGACGCTACCCAAACCGATTATCTTTCAATTCCTACTATTAGTTCACTCTGTCCTCATATACTTATATACATATATATCTTGTTCAAATTTTCCATCGTTAATAAAAAATTTTATTATCATCCATTCAAGTTCAAATGCGTTTTTTGAAAACTTGCAGTGGATGACAATTGAAGTTAATACAGTTTTTTCAAATATTAATTCATTAATTAAATTAAAAAATGAATAAATAATAACAAACAAAAATAGTCCCAAAGCATATATAAAAAGGAAAATTGTTCGTTGTGTCCCTGTAGCGCGTTGGACTTCTACTCCACAGGTCGTGGGTTCCCACCTGGGATGGCCTTATTTCTGAGATTGTGATTTCCTTTTTTACAGTACTACTTTATTAGAATAATTAAATTTAACGAATGAATAAAAAGTAACAAACAAAATAAATAGTCCAACACCATAAATAGAAAATAAAATGGAAAATTGCAAGAATAAAAGCTTTCCATTTTGTCACTTAATTTTGTGATTCTGACATATGTATATACATATTTATATTAATTGTAATTATATTTAATAAAAAGTAACTAAAATAGAATTTTCCTTTGTTGACCTAAGTAGGAATTGACTTAAATTTTTTTTTTATATTACTTGTTTCGTTTCAAGTGCGCTACTCTGCCAGCCAGGTTAACGTAGACAAAAAAATGTCTGTAAGGTGTGTCACAGTCGAACAAAACAGTCGGGCTTCCAGTGGCTTAACGTACCCCCCCCCCCATTGCGGGGGGGCTAATATTTTCCGTTACGCCACTGCGGGCTTCTCTAAGAAACAGGGATGTAGTAACTGTCGTATCAATGATACGGGGCCCCCAAACTACACATGTGTAAGATTGCGGTGTATCTGTGAGCATACGGGCTGCTTGCAGCCCTCCATCCCATATCTGGATTTCTGCGATGTGGAATCGGCGAATGTGGCTTTCTTCTGTTTGCGAAACACATTTTGACGATTGGTTGAAAGGACTAGTCCGGTAGGCGTGTCTATGGTGCTGGTACTTCTCTTTAGATTCAGGATGAGAAAGTTGCTTGGGAGAGAGCTGAGAGGCTGCTCTCTAATTGGATTCAGGAGGGTGAGGAAATTGACTCCAATTGGCTGCCACACATGTGTAAGAAAACAAATCGTAAGGTATTAAGGGGCACCCAAAAAGGTCCTCCAGTGAATTTTTGATACAAGGTCCATTCAGGACTTATATATATAGCTACACCAGTACTAAGAAGCATTAAGATTTATAGAAGTTAAGGATGCAATAGGTGTAGGAAGAGCCCCATATTTGCGTGTCCCTTTGCGAAACGGAACAGAAATAACTGCAAACATTGCAATAGCGTCTTGCAATCTGGTTCTTTGTCATCCAGAACCTTTTCTTGGAGATTAGCTCATGTTAACTTAAATACACGAAAATCTGTGCAACGCATTTCACAATACTACTCTCGTTGGGAAAGATTACGTTGGTGTAATGAAAGTGTTCACGTCAAGGTCAGCAATAGTGTGTAAATATTCTTTGAAGAATCTCATTTCACTATAAAGAATGATTGTGAACTCCAGATAAGAAAGAATGACAAGGAAATTTGTGGATTTCACAGAATATCCACGAAGCCTAACCCAAAAGCTGAAGATCAATGTGGTTGGGGTAAAATAGTGTCACACAGATATTGCAACAAAATTCTTTTCAATTACTCTCATGTTTTCCGTGGTTCGGTAGATTCTTATTTTCTGTTCTTGAATAATAATTCATGTCTATACAATACTATTTAAGCGAAGGAAATATTAGAAATAGAGGAGATATAGAGCCTAAATATTTACCACATTTCAATTTCATAAAATACGCCAATGATCATTTTTTGGCCGAAGCTAAAAGAAATGATCTTCGAATTGAAATTGTATGTAGACAAGAATAGAACAAAGTCCTCTCCCCTTCAAATTATGCATGTTATTTGCTTAAACTATTATATATAAGTATCGTCTAATCCTACCTCTTTCATAGGATTATTAATTATGACTTGGTATGTGCATTGTGAAAAGTAACAAAAACAACATTTGTGAACACAGTACGCTTTCATTATACATAGGAATATATAATGGTGTTTTAAAAAAATAAAGTATTCTACAAATAATATATACCGGTATATAAATGAAAACTGCGTTTCTGTAAAAATGTTATCATAGCTATTTTTCATAAGATTATATATTTTTTGAAGTTTTGAATTGTTCATTATTGTAATAAAAACACCACTAATTATCCATTAAAATTTTTATATGTGACTTTATATTTTTAGCATTTATATACAGAGTTATATAATTCTACCTTGAATATTGATATCCTTTCCGAGGTTTCGAAGTGCTATAGTAAAAGACGAATACAGCAAAACAGAACATTTGAAAGAATACAGATACAATTCAGGTTTTATTTTCAGCAGTTACCGGTAGATGGCAGTGCACGTAGCACTGAAGGCAGTTTGTAAATGAAAATGGCGTTTACAGGGGAACATTTAACCTTTCGTGTCATGGAATTTGAAAAATCTGAATTAGTGGCGTTGGTTCAGTGAGCATTTCGTGTGAAATACCGAACACAGTGACCAACTAACAAGAAAATCCATGCATGGTGCAAGAAGTTCAAAGAAACAGAATGCTTGTGTGACAAGAAACGAAAAGAGGTCGACCTGGTCCATCTTAATTTTGATATGGAAACTTTTTATTTAGCATAAGAGAGAACGCAATAAAATATTCATTCATTTCTCAGTTGCTTATTTTTCTCTTCAAAACTTTGACTTTTAGTCTAAAAGACCTTTTGTTTTGTTTATAGAACGTATTCACAGAGATGAGAAATTGAAGATGGGGATTTTGATATAAAAGACGAGGGGGAATACGTATAAAAAATACCACGGGATTATGAATGGATTTTAATTAGTATTATTAAAGTTAGATAATGCTCATAAAAAACTCGCACTTCTTTAATTTTGCATGGGTAGAAATTAGGTTAAGAACATATTTTTGGTTTACTGTATTTTTGTTCTGTATTTGTATGACCTCCCGATTTGATTGAGTCCTATTACAAGCGTTCTTAGATTCATTTGTAATTTGAACTTCTTGCTTGAAAAGTAAGCGCAAATGTGCAATGAAAATCAACAAAATGAATACAAAATGTTATCATTCTCTTTATTTTTCAAGCAAATACTGCTTATCACTTCAGTAGTATTATTCTAAACAAAACGAAAGGCTGTTTGTTTATTGAATATCGTGGAGTTGGAATTTCCATAATATAAACATTACTTAGTGGAAAGTTCAGTCTTTGATATTAGCAAGAGCCCGTTATTTTATCACTAAGATTAGAATCTTAGATACGACTAATCCGATTACAATAGCCTACCTCGATCTTAACCTATTCAAAACTTAAAATAATAACATTTAAGGTATGCAATGTCATAAAAAAGGCTACTCAATCATGTTTTCCTAAGAAATTTATGACTGGTTGATTGTGTATTAACATCGCAGGATTCTGTATTAACCCAGGGCCTCATAATCGATGGGGGTCTCGTTTCGTTCTGATTCATTCTTAATAAGATCACGATCTGAATAATTTTAATATTCGAATATTATTCCCGTACATATTGCCCGAAAAACAGAGAATTTCAAACTGCATGTTAACAGGCAACAGTGGCATGACCGTTACGCGATGACTGTTCTCCATGCAAGGGCGGCTCTAGGGCCGGACAAACCGGATCCATGTCCGGAGCGGCAAATTTTGAAGGCGGCATTTGGACGAAATTTGAAAATTTGTATGAAAATATTTTCTTATAAATATTATTATTTACACTTTGGAAACCTGGAAAATAATTATTTTACTTTACTCTGAATTGAAAAGCCGATCATTACTAGTAAAATTTGTATAACGACTCTTATATCTTTTATAAAAAAAAAAAAAATTGTCTTGCGTGGTGATATGACTTCGAATGTATATGAGCACCCGACCTCGGGATACAAGTAGATATGCTTCTATTGATAAGGTTTTCACTGCCTTGATATAAAGGCGGAAATGCTGATTATCTCGTTTTCTTTAAGGTATAACTACATTAATGGTGACAAATATGTGCACAAAACAGAATATTTCATTTGAATGTGGACCTTTTGTATTTACCTCTTATTAAGGGCCGTTTTATTTAAGTGACACCGAAAAAGGTTTTAAAGATAAGATAGAAGGTGAGAAATAAAAATACCGTATTTATTCGAATCTAAGCCGCACTCCTAATTCTCAACACAGTTTTCTGAAAAATAGTGTAAAATGGTTTATCGAGATACAAAATATTTAAAAAAGCTTTATGTGAATTAATAAATGAATAATTGATTTTACCAATATTAAAAATTTTGAAACACCAACTGTAAGTACTCTAACCCCGTCAGTATTATGTTCAATCCCCCCCCCCCAATGAACACATTTTCTGTCTTCGCTTCTAACTGCATTCAATTTTGAATAGCCTTACTATTGAAAAAAGTGCAGCTTAGATTCGAGTAAATTCAGTATTATTTTTTGTGAAATCCTAAGCTTGTGTGTGCGTGTTTCTCTTTAAATAAATCAAATAAAACGCTGGCTTAATAATCAATGTAACTTAGTAGATTAATAGAACAAAGGGAAAAGAAGTGCATGCGCTTTGATTTATAGTTAAAACAGAATAAAATAATAAAATATAGTAAAGTGGTTGCACCACGTGGGGGCGCGTTTTCTTTGGATTTACATAAGAAATAAAAATGCTGGCTTAGGCTATGAAAATGCACAGTCTTTCAAACAAATCCGTGTAATGGACTATTTTCTATAAATTTCTGTGATTGCAAGATTTCATTGCTCTTTCAAACATTTATGCAGTAATTAAACTTTTTCAATTAAGAATTTTCATAAACTTGAAATTGGAAAGAAAAATACCTGTCACTAAGGTACTTATTTACGTATCATTTATTTAAAGATTAATACAACCTGAATTTCTAATTAAGCTAATTTTTTTAGCATTAAAAGGCAAAATGCACAATGTCTGGTCTGGAGGGTTTAAATTTCTGGGCATATTGTGTCAAATGCAAGGCACTTTATCGGAAGGCACTACTGTATTTTTACCATATTAAGATACGTGTTCATGAATATTTTATTGTATTTGCTTTTATGAAAAAAGTGAACAATAAAAATAATATATTTAATTTAATAAAGTTTCATTTTTCTTAATATAAATATATATATAAATTAAGTGCGTCATAAATAAACTCACATCAGAGAAAAATGATTTAACTGAGTTAAAATAAAACTTGTTATCCATTAAATTATTTGAAAATATGTATCATAGTTATAGTTAAGAATGCATTGATTGTAAAATTTTATTTTTGGAATAAATCATTATGCAGACCAGAGGCGGATTAAGCGGCTGGCGAACCTGGCGGCCGCCAGGGGCCCCTAGCACCAGCAGGGGCCCCAAACTGATAGACTTCAGTTTTAAGTTCAACGTGCAACAAAAAATCTTGTACTGATATTGCAAACCCAATGATTACCCACATTTGAATCGTATAACAATTAGTGTTGCCCTCATATATTACATGTAATTGCGGTTAAAATCCGTTTTTTTTTAAATGTTTTTCTGAACTTTGGTCTTTAATATATATTTTCGGATCCAAGTTTAAAAAAAAATTTGATCCCAGATTTTTGATATTAAAATAATGATCCTAGATCCCAGACTATAAACAACTACCAATGTTTAGTTCTTTCGAAGAATTTAGTACTTGAAGGTTCGTGATTTATTGTTATCTGGATTTTTGTGTTTATATTTTGAGAATATGGGGAAAGAGATCGAAGCAGTGTCGGATTAAACGACATGGAGGCTCCTAAGCAGTCGAGTTCTCGGGGCTCTTTAGCCTGTTTTTGGAGCACTAAAAGAAAACAGAACACGCTTTTGTGGGCCCCCAAAAAGCATGAAGCCCATAGGCAATTGCCTACTCCACCTAATGTAATCCGGCACTGGATTGAAGTATTTTTTAAATTTAGAATCAGTTTTATTTCAGTCAGCATGACAGAAATAGCGAAATATTTAAGTGAGATTGAAATTTCTCTTAATTGATGAATGAATCAAATAGTGAAACAGATGAAAGAAATTTTTCGAAAAAAACCCTGTAGAGCAGCGTTTCTGAAACTGTGGGGGGTGGGCGTGATAACCCTACGAGGGGGTGGCGAGCATATGGAAAATAAATGATTTAAAAAAATTAGTTTACTGACATGAAGTAAAACAAAATACTTTCTGACATAAAAAAACACACACACACATTACATTGATATAATTTATACATATCATCTGGCAATATTACGTCATCGAAAATAAAACCTTCTAGCTACAGGGGCCCTGACATGTGCAAGCAAAAAGTCGTAACATATTATCAATGGTCTTTTATCATTGATAACATTTTACCAGCTATTTTATGTTTATAAAATATTATGTCACTGGCTTAAAACGATATAAGTTTTCCGTGTGAGTTCTGAATCTCAGGAAACGCAATAAGAAAAGTTTAAGAGCTGGTAAAATTACTCAAAATAATGAGTGGTGTGATCTTTGAATGTAGGAAAAACTTCTCATTCAACGAGGATCGACAGAAAGATCGTTTGAAGTGAAATATAGATAACACTTAGGATAGAAAAAATCCATTCAGAATGTTATTTGCTTGTAAATGACAATAACCCCTTTGTCTATTGATTGATTAACTGTAATAAACGTCACACTAAGAAGCTACAAGAAGGCTTGGCCCTTAGTCGGAATTTTTTTCAGAGATGGTCCAGTGAATACACCCAAGGTTGCGGGTTCGACCCCGGCCCAAGTCGGTGGATTTTCTTGATGCAGAAAATCGACAGCGGCTATGTCGTATGATTATATTGCATGTGAAAGATCCTTAGAGTGTCTGTTTGGCTTGGATGCTCTCGGCAAAATTAAATCCTAGTACAAAGTTCACATCGTCAAGAGCTCAGGCGCCTCTCTATAGGGAGGAAACTGGGCGTCAAATTTACCTGAGGGGAATGGTATCCGCCTATTGGGTGCCGCAATAAAAAGAGATACCAGCTTCCAGGGAATGTACTAGGTCTGCAAAGGTTTAAAATACCAATGCGCAGCCCCATTGAAAAAAAAATTATCACGGTTCTCTTTTATTTCTGTAACAACCAAAAGACTGAATGTCCATTCATAGTGAGCAAGGGCTCGATAACTGCTTCCCGTTCCGAGAAAAGATAGGACCATATGCGCCTGAAGTCTTCTGTCACCCTTCAAGTCTATAGTTAATTATTTTTTAAGAAGTATCAATGAGTTCTCAACGTTGGTTCTCTGGGGAAAGGGGGAGGGGGTACGTTAAAGAGGAATTTCGGTACATTGGACAAAAGCACGATCAAGATTTATGACAAGTTTAAGGAGGAATGAAAAGAATGGGACAGAATGACCCTGAGAAAAAGACCCCTTTTCGAAGAAAACTGAGGAAATTTTGCTTCAATTTTACTTCGAACTAATTTCTTTTAGCTTCCTGCTCTTATACAGACAAATCGGCGAACCGCGTTTAAACAACAAAAAAAGGTAACTATATTTTCTTTTTTTTTTTAAGATTTAATGCGCAGGTATTTTAATCATTGCGTAAGATAAAGTGAAAAAAAATATTTTATCGCATTTGTGTGTCATTACTATTTTATTTATTTATTTATTTTTCGTTTTACATACATAAATATAAATAACTGTCATCAGTTTCTTAGAATATTTTCATGATGATTAACATATTTAAATGTGTTTTTGTAGCTTGAATCTTAAAACATTTTCGATTGGCATTGTTATTCAAAGAAAAAATATTATTTGCCTCTCGTATAAAAATAATTTCTTGAGTCAGTTATAAAAAGCGATAGTAGTTCATTTAAAATACAAAATATTAATGAGATTTTGAGTACATTCATTAATTATTTACCATACTTAAAAGAATCCTAACAATAACTCGAAATTGAAATAAAACGTTATTATATTTATTGTGTTGATTTTTTGTTTGTAATCCTAATGTATTACGATAATTTTGTTTAGTAATATATGAGCCAATCTATAATTTCTAAATATTTAATTAAAATTGCTTCAAACTGTTAAAAGAATTTTCAAAGAAAGAAAGTATATTAAGTTTACTTAAAAATACACTTTTCTTTCTTTTTATCGAGTAACGTGAAATAAACACATAATTTTTCTAATATACTTTAAAACTGCTAAGAGAACCATTATTTTGTAAGATTAAATTTGAAAAGCACAAATTCTTTTTTTTTTTCTTTTTGTATTTATTGCCATTTTAAGAGTGATTTGCTGGCGATACTTTTTTGATTAAGATCTTTTGTCCAGACAATTTGAAAGGATATTCAATGCAATCTAATAATTAAAAATGTATATAACTAATAAAAATAAATAAAAGTCGTATAATTACTTTAAAATGCATAATTTCTTTAAATAAATAATAAAGGTTATCAAAGTTCTAATAAAGTTAATCAAAATTCATCTATAACTATATTTAAAATCTTTAAAAAAGGCAACAATGCCGAAACTACAGCAGAAATTTCTTATAAAAAGCATTTAATGAAATGTTTATTTTTACAGAACAATAATAAATGTTGAAAAATATAGGTACTATTTTTTAATTGCTAATAGTTTAAAACTATTTAAAGTGGTAGCAAAATGTATTACAGAAATAAAAATATGATAAACACAATTTATAAAGTAGATAAGAGTGATTTCAAACAAAATAGAAATGTGAAAAGTTATTCAATATGTAGTAAGATTGATTAATTTTGAGAAAGGGAACTTTGAATGTAATTAAGATATAAATTTAGTTGAAAAATTGTAGATTTCTTTTGCGATATATTGTGGCGTTTGTCAAACAGTTTTGAGTTATCTTAGAAATTTCAAATTATTTTGGAAATGTTTTATTGTTCTGTTTAGTCACAAAGTATTAAGATTTTTGAAAAAACAAACAAGTATAGTAATAATACTAAACTAGAATGTGTAAAAAAACATTTGTATTCAGTTAATGTTTTATTAACTCTTATATTTAGAAACTTTAAAAGGAAACATTACAAAAATCAAGAGTATTATAATTGTTTTTCCAAAAAATCCCACAGTTTTTTAAAAGAAAACCTTAGAATTTTTGAAAGTTTACTTTTGGTTGAGATATTTTAATAATTTTGATTATAAGTAATCCGGAAGCTAAGCTACGTTTTGTTCTAGAAATTAAACTATGATTTCTGTAAAGAATAAAAGAATTAAACAAATATGTGTGTATTAAATCAGAAATTTCATAATTCTATCAGAAAATTTGAAAAAAGATGGAATGTAATTTTATGAGAGTTTGGGGGAAAAAATTTAAATGCTTTAGAAATTTTAGCTAAATTTGGACTAGATATTAAAAATTGCAGAGGGGGGGGAGGCAATCATTTGATAATGCGTCTAATATGTCCGGGCGGTACTCAGGTGTACAGGCACATATTAAAGAACACAGTTCAAGCGCAGTTTATATTCCTTGTGCCATTCATTCTTTAAATGTAGTAGGAAATTTAGCAGCAGAAAGTTGTAGGGATGCAATTAAATATTTTATGCTTGTACAGAAATTATTAAATTTTTTTTCTGTGTCAACCCATCGCTGGCGAATTTTAAATAAAAATCTGGAAAGGAGTAAACATGCAATATCTGTGAAAAAAGTTTCAGATGCACGATGGTCAGCAAGAGCAGATGCCGTACGAGCTATAAGACTTGGTTATACACACATAGAAGAGGCCCGGGCTGAAATCCGTGATACAAATGAGGAGAAGAAGATCACAATATACTGGAGGCAACTTCTCTTTTGAAATAGATGGGGAAGTATGAAACTTCCCTAATGACCGTGATTTGGGATACCATACTCCAGAGAGTGAGTACTACTAGCAAAGCATTACAATCATTGGGTGTGAGCTATTAAAAGGAACTAATCTACTGAAATCTTTAGAAAATTATATACAAAATTTCAGGAAAGAATTTGGAAAAGTAGAACAAGAAGCAACTGCTTTACAGGGCTCTCATTTGAAAAGGAAGTTGGACAAGCTTGCAGGCAGCGAAAGAGAAAAATTATTTTCGGTGAAACTATAAAGAAGGTCACGAATTTGAAAATAGGGAAAATTTCTTGGTCAACTCATTCTATGTCATATGTGATAGAACAAGTGCAGAACTATTCCGAAGAGCTGGAATATATGAAAATGTGATAGAACACTTTTTTTGTATTTTTTGACGAGATGTTACCTGAAATTAAGAAGAAAGCTGTACAAAAATTAAAGGATATTTACGAAGACGATATTGAATCGTTTAATTTTGACGATGAATTGGATCAGTTCTTGCTATTTTTAAAAGAAAACAAAGATACAATGAACACTCCAATAGAAATTTATCGAGTTGCAAAAGAAATGGTCTCGACTTTCCCTAATGTAGAGATACTTTTAAAAATATTTTTAACTATACCGATATCAAATGCATCAGGTGAGAGATCTTTTTCGGTTTTAAAGCGCGTTAAAAATTATTTAAGAAGTAGTATGGGAGAAGACAAACTGAACAGCATGGCCATATTATACATAGAACAAGATGTTTTGGACCAAATAAATACTGCAAAAATAATCCATGAATTTGCCCAAGAAAAATCAAGACGTAAAGTTGTATAGCAAAATTTTAAGCTTTTAAGTAAGGTTTTTTTTAATTCTTTAAAATAAAGTTTAATTTTTTTTTAGCCGTTAATTTTTTTTAGCTATACATTTTATTTTGAGAATTTAAGGTCAGCGAATTTTTTCACTATTTAAGTTTTTCGACTTTTCAACCCAGGGGGCCCCAAACCTTTTACCGCCAGGGGCCTCCAACTAGCTTAATCCGCCTCTAATGCAGACACGAAATTTTTTCCTAAGAAAGCTTCCGGAACAAGACATTGCACAACTTTCATTACTGTTCCCAGGATTTTAAAAAAAAATGTTGTTGATTTGTCTTGTTAATTGTAAATTTTGGTTTCTTTTTAATCATTAATCATGCACGTGATTCATTTTTCTAAATGCTCATCATGTTATGTGAATAGAACATGTGTTTTTAGATATTTTTGAAGTGAAAACTTCTTTAAGGGCGTTGGGCACTTTTTGGTAGGGGAAAATCTTATGGGTTCGCGTCACCGACATGCTCTGACCGGCGCACGCGCAGTGTGCTGTTCGCCTTAAACACTTTTTGGATGGGTGAAATCTCGTGCGTTCGCGTCACCGACATGCTATTAGCAATATATCTGTAGCTATACAGCTGACGTATAGTGCTATGTATATCTTTTAGTGAAATTGAATAGATTTAGTGAAAAGTTCAATGTGTATATACTGTGCATTGTTGAAATAGTGTTTTTGTTTGATTATTATTTGAATCGTTTAATTGAAGAATATATGTGTAGCTCGTTGTGATTCCGAGAATGGGCAATACATATTAGTGGTCGCCGTTTATATTTTTCCTGGAAAATCTATGAGACAGATACAACAATTTTTATTCGAAAATTTGATGATTTATGCAAAAAAAGGCTCTGAAATACTCGAAAAACGATTTGGTGAAAAGTATGATAATGTACCGATGATTTTAAGTGGAGACTTCAATATTAACTTTGCAGGTGATAAAAATCTACGACTAATTGAATTTTTAAATGAAACACTTAATTTAAATATGTCCTATGATCGAAAAAGCTCAGTACTACAAAATATAAAACGACAATCGATGCGGTTTTAACGCGACACTTAGATAAATTTGAATCAAACATTTTCCTTTCTTACTTTAGTTACCATAAGCCTATTGTATCTTTTTTAGAACAAAATGAAATAATTGAAAGTACAAAAAGTCTTAGTATTGTTGAAATTAATGATGACAATGATGCAAACAATTAAAATAATGTCAAAAATCAAGTACATTGAAATTTAAGTAAATGCAAATACTATCCATAAATAATATGATTGTATGTTAATTGTTATTTCAATTGAATTGTATTTATATTTTGTCATGATTTTTTGTACAGCCCGTAATATATTTGAATAATAAAAAACCATATAAACATGCATTTAGTTGCTGCTCGAAGTGTCAATAGATGTGAAAACCAGTTTGATGTTGATAATTTTAATTCAAACATTATGAAGTTTCAAATTTTAATACTAAAAGGTTTAAGTTTTCACTTCTATCCGCAGTCTCTATAACTGCCAATTTTTTTTGTTTTTTTTGGAATAAATCGTTATGCAGACCTGAAATTTTTTCGTAAGAAAGCTTCCCAAACAAGACATTGCACAACTTTCATTACTGTTCCCAGAATTAAAAAAAAATGTGGTTGATTTGTCTTGTTTATTGTAAATTTTGGTTTCTTTTTAATCATTAATCATGCGCGGGATTCATTTTTCTAAATGATCATCATGTTATGTCAATAGAACATGTGTTTTTAAATATTTTTTTCCTCTCTTTTTTTTTTTATACATCAAGAGAAATTTAGTAATATAATTGGGTAATTATTTTCTTTTAAGTGATTGTTGATTCAAATATTCAAAAAGCGTTTCTTAAAAATTATTTCCCAATATTCAATGTTTGTGAATTAGGTCAGTAACAGTTGAGTTATTTCAACGTTTTCTTTTTTTTATCTAAAGAGAAATAAATTTATAATATTATTTTATTATTATTAATACATTTCCAAATGAGATTTAATGTGTTAATATTTAAATGTTATGAAAAAAATTTTGAAGGGGCATTTTTTGGGGAAGTTAAAAGGCAGAATTTTATTTGACTGAGAAATAAATATATGTATTTTTTATTATTATTTTGAATATTGTAGTCTATTATTTGAGAGTATTTTTATTAGGGTTAATTTTAGGGATTTATGATTATTAATTTCTAGTGTTATATTAATAAGATTAACGGAAAGTGTATTTTTTTTCTGGTAGTTGTATAAGAACAAAATTTTTTTAGATAAAAATTCATGTAAATCCATTCTGTTTTGTGCATGCCATGTACAGATGTATGTGTGGGTTGTCGATAAAAAATTTAATTCAGATTTAATTTTTTTTTAATTTTGAAAAATATACTTTATTAGAATGTCTCCATGTATTTATCAATTCTATATATATTAAACATAAATAAATACAGTGTTTCAACGAAAGTAAAATAAGGGCTTTTTATTCTTTGTTTTAAATTTACGCGACAAGATTTTGGAAAATCTCAAACATATCGATTTTTAATTAAGTGGGTTAATCATTGATGAATTCAAATTTTTTGTTTGAAAGCAAAACGCACTGTTCATTATCTTTATACTTTCCCTACTTAATTTAAGCATATTTTTTTAAAAATTTTAGAATGTCCGGAGGAAAATCTATCTGGTGCTCTATTAAAAAAAAAAAGAATTTTATTTTCGTGTTTTAGTTTATAATAAATATTTATTTACAAGTATATACTGTTATACTGCCTTTTTCTTGGCAAGAACTATTCAAGTTTTATAGGTATGCATTTATGAACAATTTTTATCTTTTTAATATTTTTTTTTTACTTTGGAGAGAGGGGTGACATTTTTTATTTTTGTCCGGGGCGGCAAAACTGCTAGAGCCAGCCCTGGTCCATGCCTAGGCCTAGGCTTAATACCATAAACAACAGTCAAGTCATTTGTCGAAATGCTACCGTCGGTTGAGCTGAGGTTTGTGAGATTGCGAGTCATGCACATTTATTTGTTTCAAATTACCGTTTGTACCAGTATTTGACAATGCATGCTATATACAATCAATTTTAGGGGTCACAGCACTGGCGTATCTGGTTCTGAGTGGGCCGTGTATCAAAGTTCGTTTAGGGCCTTTTTAGCGCGTTTTTCACTTAGTGGAACAAAAGCGCTATTAGGACGCAAATTTCGTCTTCGTTCCTTATTTTGTCGTACCTTTTTCTCAGCCAATAAGCAACCAATTGACCTCGGGTTTTCGGCATTTGGTCGCATTTGTGCCCTAGATGAGCCGAATCATATTTAAATTTTCTCATAGTTTCCCCGAATTTTCCTACAAATTTTCCTGAATTTCGCTAGTTTTTGCTTTTTTATAGTGCTGATACAGATTTGTGCCATTATTTCTTTTCAACTCAATAGTAGCACATTTAGAGGAGTGGTACAGTACTACTTTCTGTTAGTAAAAAGTTCATTAGTTGCATTATTGTGTTGTTGCTAATGCCACCTGTCTGACGTAGTCAGATCGAGGCCCACGAAATTCATCATGGCATCGGGCTATATTGTATACCTGTCGTTAGCCGTAACTTTGAGCACCATGCAGGTGACAGAACGATTTGGCTCGGTTCCACCCCAATTTTGAGGGAGAACACCCTGGGAGTGGTCAGGGGTTTCCCACCAACCACACTAGAGGACTTGAGGCTCGACGGCTATTTAGAGTACCCCCATGCCGCGAAGGCACTATACATTTACAAACATCCATGTCTTCTCCGGGATTCGAACCCAGGCCCTGCGGCACAGCAGCCATCGTCGCTAACCACTATACCGGATGGGCGACAGTTGCATTATTGTAAAATACATGTGAAAAACGCGCTAAAATTACTTGGCCATGCCAATGATTGATATCTTGTTTTAGATATGAGAGCCCTGTTAGTGGAACTGTAGTTACGCATTTTGGGGCCCCTGTAGTTTAGGGGCCCCGTATCATTGATACTGCTGATACAGCGGTAGCTACGCCCCTAGGTCACAGGTAGGGCCTACTTTTAAATAGGGGTCAAGGGCCTCAAAAAATCTTAGGACGTCTCTGGGCCCAGGGCCTCAAAAAGTATTAAGACATCCCTGATTGCATTTTGAAGCTACAAAAGGACTACGAGAAAGTTATAAAAAGAGATAAATAAAGTAATAGACAAAAGTTTGATGAAATTAAAATAAAATAAAATAAAATTACAATAATTTTATTCCCCTTTTTGGCTTCTTTAATGAGTTATTTGCTAATATAACTTCATAAATTTAAATAAATGTACATATACCTGTATTTTCCTATTTTGCCTTACTTATTTCTTTTTTTATTTACTGAGATCTCAATTGAATCTGAGGCAGAAAATCGAAATTCCACGCGAGTCTTGTACCTAATGATCTCTCTAAAAAAAGAGCAAGGGTCATTATCTTGCAATTATACCAAACAAAAGCAGTGTCGCTAAATTATTCGGAAACAGCAATATGCTTTCGAAGCACGTGGTACGCATGGCATCTGCACAGAACCGCAATGCAGGCAATCTGAAGTAACATGTTCCACTTTCTCAATGACCAAGGTTGGCAAGGATTACTGGAATAAAGAATTAAGGTCAAGATTGCCATGACAACGTTCGTGTGAATACGGAAGACGGTATCTTGGACGAAGACCAAATATTGGCTAGACACTCGAAAAAGGGAGGGTAGAGTTGGCGTCCACTCAAAAGAGCTACTCCCGTTTAATGAGTCCCGTCCCATTTTTAGATAGAGGATATACATCATTTACACATACCAAATTAATTTTTTAATAAAATATTAAACTTGTTAAATAAAAGAATATAAAGAGAGTAAAAAACATAATTTTTTAAAAAATGAATGTGATGCAAAGAAAAGGTATTTAACATTTCTTAAGAACTGAAGTTGAATAAACATCTCAAAGATAATCATTACAATAGTGCAGCTCTTCTCAAACTGTGGGACGCCCCCTTCCCCTTACAGGGGGCGTGATGCTTTGAAAGAGGGGGGCGTAAGCATATTGAAAAGTCGAAAACAAAATATTATTTAAAATAATTATTAATTTACTGAAAGTAAACAAACAAAATACATTCTGACATAAAAAATAAAATACACATTTACACTGATAAAATACACTAATAAATGTATCAGTACTGCACAATGTTTTTTATAACTAATTTATCAATATTAAGTTAAGAACAACATTAAAAAGAACGAATGGCCCCATGGGCTTGTCATATACAAATTTTTCCCCCACAAATTAACACTTGTAATGCTTGTCGGTTCCTGCTTCCCTATAATCCCCCTTGTCTACTCTCGGACCCGGCTAGATGTGTGAGAAGAACCGAATTATCAGTCGACATGACTCATTCTAATTATTTTACTGCCACAAAATATCAAACAAGCACAATAATAATCTAGTTAAGAATAATGATCAGCAAGCAGAGCGCGAAGGTGAGACTAGTTAGCCTGGGGATAATATTACTGACCCTCAACTAATTTCTACGGTAACCCATACAAGCTCAGTATCAACTACGCCGCACTAATAAGTTAAACTTCTATTTAAATAAGGATCACGATACCTGTACTCTAGTGAAGTCCTACTGTTGAGGCCTTGAACGGTAATCTTTAACTGGATTCGATCACCTCCGAGTGATCCTCTCTTGGAATTCTTCAATTGATATTTTTATAAACTTAGATTTGCACTTAATAAATTCACGATCCTCCACTCACCAACTAACTCCAAAAAACTGAATACAGAATTTATATAATATACTTAATTTGAATTATCACGTTTTCTTCCTTCGGTGAAAGTTGGTTGGCAAAAATATTTCCCCAGAAGAGTCCCCGAGGGGTTAGTCATAGACGCGTATAGATCCGTCACAAACTTATCTTGATAATTTGTACGATTTATAATTAATCTCTTAACTGCAATGCCACCGTTTTCTATGTAGGCACGCGTATGTGATGTCTTGTTGGGGAGGCAAAAAAGGAATACATAAGCAAATCCCCTGAAGTAAGTAAATCCTTCTCAAACATTGTCAAGGTCCTTTTATTGCATTCCAATGCTTTCGGAATAATTTTATGGATGCAGCGCACAAAAAAAGATCGTACTTCGGAAAGACGTATATATACGCACGGGGCAATTAACGCTTTGGTTTAACGAGACGTTTATATATGCCGATGGCACTAAAGAGGATAAAATCGTATTGCAGCTTTAGCGTTAAAGAATAGTATTATTGAATTTATACATTGTTATTGCATAGAGGAAAATAATGATTCGCGAGGAAAATAATGATTGAATATTGGGTCGCAAATATTGACACTTTGAGAAGCACTGCAATAGTGTTTAAAAATGTCCTCATTCTATCTGTAGAATCATTAGTAAGTTTTAACAGGTCTATTTAGAAATGTTAAAAGATTTGGACACAAGAGAAGCCTATGCTAAATTTTCTGTTCGCCTTTATAAAATGAAACAGAAAACCCTCCTCGAATGGATTAGTTATTTTTGGTATTACCAGAAAGAGATCTACAAAAACGTATTAAAATTCGATATCATTTTGTGCATTATTTAATCGAAAAAAAGTTACTAAAATATTTGCAATCAAGTAAATATAATGAACAAAATTTAAAAACTCCCACGATAAAAAAAAAATTTAGAGGAAAATTTAATAAATAATTAAACAATTCCAAAAGTTTTAAGTATTAATATATTTTTATCTATGTGTGTGTTTACGATGAGTTTTAAATAACTTGTTTTCCCATACACTTTTTCTGGAAGAGATAAATATATTTATTTGATAAATAATAATCACATAAATAGGTTTCTGTCTTTCTAAAATACAATATTAGCTCTGTTATGGAGTATCTTATTCAATTTTGAGAAATAATTTTAAAAAAGTCAATTTTTTAGCCAGAGAAATCATTAATTTTGCATTAAGTTTTTCCTTAATTGCCATCCATTCAAACAAATCCCATTTTACTTTTCAAGATAGATTTCCCATATAAAAAAAAAAAACGTTTGTGAGTCATTTCAATACCTATACACCCCAAAAGTTTTTAAACATTTCGATAACTGTTAAGCCAGAATCTAGCAACTGATATGTGTAATTGTATCATTCTTTGAACAAGCCAGACGTACATGCCCTCCTTAAAGTTTCCAACTTTCATGAGGAAAATTTGTAATAATATGTAGTTAGGAATATGTAATATGATTCAAAGAAAAGTTTACCATGGGTTAAAAAAGTTACTGGAGTAGTACGTTCATTTGGTTCAAAAATAGAAAAAGAATTATAGCAAAATGTGAAAAAAAATAAGTTTCATCCAGGCATGACATGCGATAAAAATATAGAAACTGATCAAATTCAAAAAAATATTTCTTTTGGTTGATTCCACACGAATATTAATAAAAAAGAAGGGGGGGGGAGCACTAAATTATTGATTCAATGGAAACGATTAATCAATATGAAAAAAACTAAGGGGGGTGGGGAATGAAAAAAAAAGTCCAACTTATTTTTGAATTATTAGCATGATGCAGGTAGTTGATGAGCTACCTAATATAAAAATGATATTTTGTAATACAAAATGCACATAGATATTATCCTTTTTTAAAGAGTCATTTCAAACAGATAAAAAGATTAACAATAAAGAAACTACAAATAACATTTAAGTTATTAAAAGAAAACAAATGATTTTTTTAAATTAGAAATTACTTTGAGAGAGACAGGATTTTACAAGTCCTGGATATAAATAATATGGAACACATATTATTTATGTAATAATAATATGGAACACACACACACAAATAATATGGAAAAAATAAATAATAATATAAAATTAAAAAAATATGGAACACACACACACACAATGGTTCTTAAGCTTTCGATCGCCGTGGCACCAGGGCCCTTTTTTAACCTCCCCGGCGCTTTAAATTGTCACCCCTGTTAACGCCCCGCCTTTCTTTTGATGATGTCATCGATAGGTGATTACGGTGAATTTGTGGGCATATGGGCTGCGAAGCAGCCCTCCATCCCATATCTGGATTTCTGCGACGTGGAAGATGGCGAAAGTGGGTTTTTTCCGTCTGCGAGATACGTCTTGGCGGTTGGTTGACAGGACAAGTCCGGTAGCTGTCGGATAGTTCTGACTGTGAGCATTTTTAGCTGAAGCGTATCCATCCCCTCTGGACTCTCTCTTTCCTTCTCCAACTAGTTGCACCAGCGATGAGAAGAAGCCTAAAAAAGGCTGGCTCTTAGGCCTCAATATCAGTCGGTATGATGGAAGTTCTCTCATCTGCTGAGAGTTGCATGGGAGCTGAGAGGTGCAGGATGGAAAATGACTCCGATTGGTTGCCCTGGGGTCTCAAACAGTTAGAATCGCGAAAGTGGGAGCTTGTCCAGTTTGCATTTTAAGTTAGGAGTGAAATAAAAAGTTAAAAGTTAAACGAATTAAAGTTAAAAATTTTAAAAAATACTGAATTGAAATAAGTTAAGACTAATAAGAAATAAGTTAAAAACTAACGCCGCATTCCTTTACGAACTGTTAACGCCCCGCCTTTCTTTTGATGATGTCATCGATAGGTGGCGTGCCAGTTCCTTTATATAGTGCATGTTTTGTAAATAAAATTCAGTGTTTTACAGTCTACTTGCCTGTGTTGTGAGTTTCTGTGTCTAGTGCGTGCGCAAATATTTGGTCCGACCGATCGGAGAGAAAGGTCGGTGACCTGTGGATTTAAGTGTGCTGAATTCGACTATGAAAGATTTGAGGTAATGTGAATTGCGTTTGAGAGTGTGGGCGGATTCATGTTTGTTAATTATTCGTATTGTGTTGTCGCAGGTTTTACTTGTCATTAATTGGTTTATGTGTAGAGTTTTAGTGTGAATTTGTTGTTATTAATGTTGCAGTGTATTGTGTTGTCTGCCTTTGAATTATTCCTTGTTTAATGGTTGCGTTTGTCAGTGATTTTGGTTTACTTGGGTTCGAAATTTGAATTTGAAGTTGGGTTTTCTGTTTAGCTGTTTTGTGTAGTTTAATTTTTGTGAATAGTAATGGCTTTTAAATTAAACTATAAGAAGACTGAGCTTATAAGGTTGACGGAGGAAATGGGTCTGGAGATTCCTGCTGAGGCTAAGGTGATTCAACTGAAAATCCTAATTGAATCAAGTGATTTGTATAGGGACGATATTGACTTTGTACGTGAACTCATGTCAAATATTCAAGAAGAAAAGAGGGAGGAAACAGAATTGCAGAAATTAAAATTATCCCAATTTGAAAAAGAGCTAGAGTTTATAAATGCAAAGAAGGGCTTAGCTGATGTATCCCAAGTTTCTGAAACAAAAGAATCAAGTTCCCTAACCGATAACTTAGAAGTGTGAAGTTCGAAGTGTGAAAGTTTTGACAATTCCTGTCCCCGTTAAATCGGAATCGTATATATATATATAACTTGTTTTTTCATTCTTTGGAAAGGGCATTCGAAAATAAATCTGTACCTAATGAATTAAAAACAGAGATTCTGTTAAATATTCTAGGAGAAATTGTAAATAACTTGCTTACTTATGTTGATCAGGAGGGCTTGAGCGATTATAAAAAAATAAAAGAATTAGTATTAAGGGAATTTCAGCCCACACCACAAGAGTGTCTTAATAATTTTAAAAGAGCTCAAAAACAACCATCGGAAAATTATGTTCAATTTGCTTCTCGTTTGTGTGCTTCCTTCGACTATTACTGTCAATTGCGCAAAGTAACAGATTTTAAATCTCTGTGTGATCTTATAGTTTCGGATAGACTTTTTGAGACTCTGGATAATGAATTAAAGACACATATTGGAAATAAACAGGGTGAAGGCTTTTTAAAACCTAAGCAGCTTGGACGAGAGTGTGACATTTATTTATCATCTAGAGGTGGGAATTCGAATGAATTGGTAAATAGAAATGCCGTGGGTGAATCAAAACGAGTGGTAGGAAATAAATGGCAAAGAACTCCAAATTGGAAAACAAATACAAATGTATCCCCAAGGTCTTCTTGCCGGAAACTAAAAATACAACTTGTGTTCTTTGTAAGCGATTACCACACTCCCTTTCTAAATGTCCACAATTTAGGCGACTTTCAGTCTGGGAAAGAGCGGAGGTGATTAAGCGAAATAATTTTTGTTTTCGTTGTTTTATGCCTCATAAATTGAGTGAATGTCGGTCAGTTAAAAATTGTTTTTGCTCGCAGCCTCATCATAGTTTGATTCACTTCCCGCGTGAAAACTCTAGATATCCCCCGTCTCAGTTGAAATTCAATGCACCTATTTTTGTTCCAAAACAGAGCGAAGAAACTCTGGAAGCGGTTTCGCAATCCCAATTGGTAGCGACTAGCCTTGTGAAGGGAAAGGCAAAAAATGTACTTTTAAGCACTCTATTTATGCATTTGTTAAAAACAACTCGCAATGGGTTGAGGTGAGATGTCTTCTTGATAGTGGTTCTCCATCTTATTTGTGTACTAGATCGTGCGCAGAGAGGTTGCATCTTAATTTGGAGAAAATAAATACCGCGGTTTCATGCATTAATGATGCTAGTATGGTGATGTAGAATTGTGTAAGGACTTCGGTGGCAAACAGAGATAAAAGCTTTGAGAAGGAGTTATTGATGCTGGTGGTCAATAAAATTGCCGATCTTATTCCAAATAAAGTGGTCAGTGTGGATGTTAATATTTCGGAGCATGTGTCTTTAGCTGATCCTGGGTTCAGTGTTCCTGACAAAATTGACATATTGATTGAAGCGAAGGTCTTTTATGAGCTCTTGAAACCGGGAAAGATATATGTTGAAAACTCGCAATTGCTGTTGTAAAATACTGTCTTTGGTTACGTTGTTAGTGGGATTGTAGATCAGGTGGTGGAGGATCGTGTTCATTGTGGGTTGGTTCTCGACGATGACTTAAACAAAACCTTGAAACAATTTTGAGAAATCGAAAGCGTTGAAGTAGAGTGTAAGGAAAACACTGAGTTTTCCTTATGTGAGGAACATTTTGCGAATACCCATAAGAGAAATAGAGATGGTAGATATGTAGTATCAATGGCGTTGAGTAAGGATCCGTCGTGTTTAGGAAATTCCAAATTTAAAGCTGTGAGACAACGTAATTCGTTGTGGAAGCGTTTGTCTAGGGATTCGGAATATTTGTCTTTGTATACGGATTTTTTGAGTGAGTATGAGGAGTTGGGTCGTATGGAAAGGGTTGTTCAGTCAAATGAACCACCCATACAATACTATATACCCCACCACCCTGATAATTTGACAACAAAACTGAGAGTTGTATTCAATGCTTCATCCCCTACTACAACAGGCCCAAGTCTAAATGATATACTAATGAAAGGAGACGTGGTGGAAGATGTATTTGAGACTATTACTCGATTTCGGAGACACAGGTTTGCCTTCACTACAGATATACAAAAGATGTATAGGCAGATTCTTGTAGAAGCGAGTCAGAGAGACCTTCAGCGTATCCTGTGGAAGGTTGGATCTGAGGAAGAGATCGTAACTTATCGTTTGAAAACCGTAACCTATGGAATGTCCAACGCTCCTTTTCTTGCTATAAGGACACTGCAGCAGTTGGCTAAAGATGAGAAAACGAGATTTCCTTTGGCCTCAGAAGCATTGCTAAACGATACCTATATGGACGATATCGTTAGTGGAGCGCCTGATATAGAGACTGCCCGTCGGCTACAGTCAGAACTACAAGATGCCTCTGCAATCTTGCGGAATGGTACTTCACAAGTGGTCTTCTAACTCTCCTGAGTTGTTGAATAGTTCATCGTCGTCCGACGTTGAGCACTCCTTCTGAGCTGAGTCCGACTTATCTGTGAAAACGTTAGGCATCAGTTGGAAGCCGTTACAAGATTGTTTTGTGTTTAAAGTCTCAATTTTGAGTAAATCGTCGTTTACTAAGCGTGAAGTACTGAGTGTCATAGCGAGGCTGTATGACCCTCTGGGTTTCTTGGTCCAGTGTTAACTAGAGCAAAGGTCCTTTTACAGAGACTATGGCAGCAAAAACTGGATTGGGATGATGTGCTACCAGATTAAATTGCCAAAGAATGGAAGGAGTTTGTGACCACCTTTAAGTGTATTGAACGGTGAAAATAAATAGATTTATTCTAACCGATACATGGTTAAGAGTCGTCCTTCAGGGTTTTGCAGTTTCGTCTGAAGTGGCTTACGGAGCTGTCGTTTTCTTGCAGTGTTTCTATCAGACCAATCGTGCAAAGGTGACTATTCTGGCAAGCAAGTCGCGTGTTGCACCTATTCGCGTTATTTCAATACCTCGACTGGAGCTCTGTGCCTGTGTTCTTCTCGCTCAGCTTGTGCAAAAAATACGTTCCTGTATAAAATTGGAGATTAGTGATATTGTGCTTCATACGGATTCAACGATTGCCTTAGCGTGGTTAAAAACACCTGCGAATCAACTCAAGACCTTTATAGCTAATCGAGTATCAAAGATTCAAAGATTGACGGAAAAGTGTAATTGGATTCACGTACCATCGAATCTAAATCCTGCTGATCTTATTTCGCGTGGACTACGTCCTAACGATCTTCCAGAATCAGAATTGTGGTGGAGAGGCCCACCGTTTCTTGAACAGGGTAAGTTATTCAGTGTACAGCCAAGCTCTGGTCTGCTGAACGAGTTTGAGTACTCCAGTGAATTCAAGGCAGTGAAGTCTGAAGTTTCTGTATATAGCGTGAATGTGTTCGCAAATTGTAAGCAGTCCTTTTTATCTGATATCTTGTGTATGAGTAATAATTATGTAAAAATTCTTCGCATTTTTAGCTATGTGTTAAGATTTCTAAATAATTTGAAACAATCTGTGATACTGTCTGGTTCTCTAAGTGCCTCAGAATTAGACCTGGCTGAAACTAAATTGATCCGAATGGCTCAAAGAGAGATTTTTTCAGCTGAGATTCGAAACCTCCCTGACCATAAGACTATCTTACCAAAAAGTAAAATCAAAAATTTAAATCCTTTCCTAGACAGGGATGGTATATTGAGAGTAGGTGGACGCCCCGGAAATTCAGATTTGCCTTATGTTGCCAAATATCCAGCAATCTTGCCCAGTAATCATAAATTGACGAATATAATTATTATGTATTTCCATAAGAAAAATCTTCATCTTGGGGCATCCTCCCTTCTACACTGTGTAAGACAGAAGTACTGGCCCCTACATGGTAGGTCCTTGTGTAGGAAAATAATGCACGAGTGTGTCGTTTGTTTCAGAGCCAAACCAATAGCTACAACTCAATTAATGGGTAATTTACCCCGAGACAGAGTAGTTCCAGATTATATCCCTTTAATTGCTCCGGTGTAGATTTTTGTGGCCCATTTATGATTAGATATCGCAATCAGAGAAAAGGCGTATTGCATAAAATGTATATTTGCATATTTGTATGTTTTGTCTCTAAATCAATTCTCATATTGTAACAGATCTCACATCTGACGCCTTTATTGCGACGTTAAAGCGATTCTTTAGCCGTAGAGGTAAATGTGCAAAGTTGTATTCCGATAATGGCTCAACCTTTATAAGCGAGCTATTTCTCTCGAGTGTGCTTACTACCTGTGCCAAATTAAGATTATATATTTCATGAATGTCTATGAATTTATATTAGTAAAGATTTTAGTGAATGTATAGTTTTATTCTGTGTGTAAATTGATATTAATGCATTTTAATTTATAGTTCGTTTATATGTATTGTGAAATTTGTTGCATGTAACCATGGCAACAGGGGGGAGAATGTTAACGCCCCGCCATTCTTTTGATGATGTCATCGATAGGTGGCGTGCCTGTTCCTTTATATAGTGCATGTTTTGTAAATAAAATTCAGTGTTTTACAGTCTACTTGCTTGTGTTGTGAGTTTCTGTGTCTAGTGCGTGCGTAATTAACCCCCTCACATTATTTCCAGAGCACTCCCTCCTTCAGTTCTTACCTTGCCAGTTTTGGTTCGGGAGGGATTCTCCCTTAAGTCTTTTCCGTTTCTTTGTTTTTGTTCTTTGGAGAACCTTTCCATTATCCACCGCCCATGAACCTGCCATGCCCTGGACTGGCAATCGGTAGTCGTAAGGAAAGGATAGTAGGATGGTTTGGCCCGTCTTGTTCATTTATTACCTTACGGCATCACGGACCCCCTCCCTTTTGTAAATTAGTACAGTAAATTAACAAAATTGTTTGCAATTACAGTATAGAGTATACATTATTGTATGAACTGTTTTTTCAACTTGCTAATTATCATCTTTTTCATCGCTTAGCGCTTTACTATTTTTTACTTTTATACATCCTTATTCTTTGTTGAGTCACTGTCATTGTATTAGTGCAACAAAGGTTTTCTTCGAGCTTTGATAATTGCAAAATCATTTATGACAACATTGTATTTAATTTCAATTGTGATATTATTTTGAGGGTAGAGCAACATCAAACTGTTAGGTTTTTCTTTTTCCATGGTAGATTTCATTTAAATCTTTACTATCTTAACGGCAGAAATGCTTCTCTCGTGACTCGCTAGGCGGTGATACATTCATTGTAATTGTAATCTTTTTCTCTTTTTTTCGCGCTCTAGGCATGTGCCTAAACATGAAAAGCGGCCCTGCCTAAGCCCCGTTTATGTATCAGCTGACATCGCGGACCCTCGAAAATCCCTCCTGATTCCCATGGCTCAGGGATTTATAGGTTATTTCAATAGTCATAAGACTGCTTCTACAATTTATAATGGCGTTTTTAACACTTTTTTTCCCTGTAAGAAAACAGTAAGCATTTAATTATATATGTATATAAAATATTTCTAAATACTAGTTTGAAATAAATAATTAATACAGACGCAATTCCATTAGGAAATCAAGAAGGATGCAATTGTTATTGTATCGGGGTGCTATGTGAATTTAGTTCTTAAACTTTGCATATGCATTTCTACTATATATTTTTTGAAAATATTACGTTTTAGTAATGGCTAAGTCCCCGCTGCGTGGCGTGGTTGGTTTATCACTGGCCTTCTGCACTTAAGTTTGCGGGTCGGTGGATTTTCATGATGCAGAAAATCGACAGACCATGTCGTATGATTATACGGCATGTCAAAGTGTCTGTTTGGCTTGGATTGTCTCGGCAAAATCAAATCTTAATACAGGTTCGCATCGTCAAGACCTCAGGTGCCTCCCTCTGGGGAGGAAACTGTGCGTCAACATTTATCGCGGTAATTGCTATCGCCTATATGGTACCGCGCTAAAAAGTGATTCCAGCTCCTGGGGAATGTAATAGGTCTGCAAAGGTTAAATACCAATGTGTAGCCCCAATTAGAAAAAAAAGTAATGGCTATGTAGTGTTGCAAACAAGAAGAAAAACTGAATTAATATTCTTGATCGAAATACATGTTCTAGTAAATATTTTTATTTGAGGATAACTTAGTGATCTAGTCTACCAGTAGGATAACATATTTTTCAGTTTTTTCCACTAGCTCTTTCAGAGTCTGTAAAAGAGGGAAATCTTAACACTAGATGAGAGACTTTCGCGAACTCCTTACTTAGAACAGGGATGGTCAACCCAAATGATCTCTCGGGCTCTATTGGAGTGAAAACTTAAGGTATCCGACTACCCTAAAATTGTAAATTTTGCCAAAAATTGACAAATTTTTTTTTAAAGATTTATTTTATGGGCCATCTTATAAGCTTTATAAAAATACCAAGTTCATCATTTTCCGTTCACTAGAACAAAAACTACAAGCGTTTTAGTAAAAGTAGGTGCCATTACTTTAAGCAAGATGTCATACTTTAAAACGCGTTTTACTCGAAGTGTGAACTCAAGTTTGAAAATGCTCAAACGGGGTCAGCGATTGCTAAAAAAGTTTTGAACATAATGGACTGAAATTTTTTGTGTAAGTTCTGTATAATAGTAGAATTGTTTTAACCTTCAGATTTATCAATCACTGTTTTATTACAAAATTGACAGTCCCTTATGTGAATAGAATCACTGTTTTTATAAGCAATTTCATATAGTAACTGAGATAAAGTGTTCTAGTTTTTGTAAAAATTAAAATATCTCTTATCCTGAAGGTCATTTCGACAATGGATAACATAGCAACACATCAGAATTGAAAATTTGTTCATAAACCTTTGGTACAGAATGGACCGCGTTTATGTTATTTTTCGTCAATTTTTGCCCATTTTAGTTATAATAATTTATTTTTCTCTTCTTAAAATTTTAGCATATATTTCTTTAAATGTACTAAAAAAGTCTAAAAACCACCAAAAAATCCACACATCTCCATTTTTTTAAAAAAAAGTTGTCGCAACGAGTCGGATATCTTAAAATGGAATAGATTATTATTTTTTGTTTTCATTATTGTTCATGTCTATAAACATAGATAATTTAATAATAATAATGCAAAGATTAAATATACCTAGCTCTGGCAATAAGCAGCTCGACAACATTACAGGAATCAAGTTTGATGCTGCTGGAGGTCACTGCAATGCAATACTGCTCACTTCTAAGTATGAATAAACACAGAAGCAACGTAATAAAACAGAAACAGTTATGGGATACATATGTGACGGATCTATACGCGGTTCTACTAATCCCTTCATGACTCTTTAAGGAAAATATTTATTTCAACCAACTTTCATCGAGTAAGGAAACGTGATTCTGTAAATGAAGTACATTATATAAATTCTGTTTTCGTGAGTTGACACGTTGGAGTTGGTAAGTAGGAGTTAACATAAAGTCTGGGAATTAGTTGTTAGTTGAAGATTGAAAGAGAGTGGAATTAGTTAGAAGTCTTGGAGTTGTCTAGGAAAAAGATTACAGAGCATGGAACCAACAACATTGATCAAGCCGAGAGAGATCACCTGCAAGTTTCCAGTGTAAGACCCGATGCATAAAAAGTACAGGTATTGTGCGCTGGATTAAGTAGAAGTTAGCTTATTAGTGTGCGGCGTAGTTATATTTGAGAGTATTTAAGCTATCTTAGATTCAGTTGAGAGTCTGTAGAAGTATCCCCTTGTTATAGATTCTCACCTCTGCCCTCTACTACATATCATCTACCTTAATTAGAATTCTATTGTGTCTGATTGATATTTGGAATTAATAAATTGATTAGATTGAAATCGTGTCTGTGGATCATTCACTATCAGTTTCTCCCACACATCTAGCCGGGTTTCCAGGTAAACAAGAGGGTTCAGAAAAGTCGAGAAGGAACCGACCGCTATCACACATATTTGAAACAAAACACCCTACTAAAAACAAAAAAATACTGTACAAAATAATAATCGTATATAATATAGTTGCAATGAACCTCGCGGGTCGCAAAATTATTCAAGGCGGGCCACATGCGACCCTCTGGTAGGCCACCACTGTCCTAGAAAAACGCTGCGTATCACAGTTTAAAAACTGCTGATCTAGAATATTGGACAGAGTACACAAAGTATAAAACACAATATATGTAATTAAGTTTAATGAGCATAAAATATATATTAAATATTTTCCTGTCGTGCCATAAGTTGCTAACTGTTTTGTCAGATAGTTTATAATTTAACAATTGAAAAACATTCAGAAAAAAATTTACGTATCCTTAACTCTAACTGAATCAACTTGTGAATGATAGGGTTTTAGATTTAATGTGTAAATTTTAAAAACTTCAAAATTGAAAAAAATTTATTTTTCTATTTTGACTTATGTAAATATTTTTCTCGACATTTTTCCATAAAAAGAACTTTTTCTGTTGAAATTTAGAAGCAGTTTCACTTTCACCAGTTAAAAAGTGATAAGAAATTTTTTTCACTTGGTAAAAAGATGTGTTAAGGTGTAAAATCTAAAAATAAAAAAAAACACTAGCTCAAAAAAAAAAAAATCTAAATATTTTTAAAGCATTTTTAATTTTTTATCTGAAAATTAAAATATTTATCATTCTTTTTTGAGATATAATCTCTTAAGGCGAAAAAACTCCTGGATTTTATAAGAATATATTTTTAGATATGATTGTTGCCTAGTATTTGAGGAAGATCTAACTTTTATTTGTCACTTGAAAATTATTTACTAAACTTTAAAAAAAAAATTAAGAAAAGAACTACAGGTAATAATTTATTTTCTCTATATAGCTAAACAGCAATTATTTATGAACTTCTTTTATTTTCATCTTTTATTATTTGATTTCATGTGTATCCAAAGAAAAATGAGATTTTTTCAGATATACTTTTTACAACTTTCAATTATTTTCAATAGATTACTATCACTTTTTTAAAAAAAAAACTTTTTGAGCAATCAATTGTTACAATACTAAAAAAGAGGCAGTACATAAAATTTTTTAAAGATTTACTTTTTTTAGTGCATTTATGCAATTATTTTTTTAGGAAGTTATGAAGGGTTTTCTCATGAGTTTTAAGGTATTTTTTTTTAACAAAAATTACAGGAGTTTTCATGTAAACCAGTAAAAACCTGTCACTGACATAAAATAATAAAAAGACGAAACAACACAAATTAGATAAAGATTTTATCAAATACAAAAATTGTTTATTTACCTTTTCAAACATAAAAATACAACTATATGAATAATTTAACCTTCATGAAACCACAAATCAACAAATTTTGCTTAATTCTACAAGACACAGCATTACGAATGATACAAAATAAAGACATATGACTTAAATGCTTTAAATAACTGGTATGAAAAAAAAATTAAGAATTACATAACACTGATATTCATTAAAGTGTATCATTGTAACCTTAATATTTTAGATATACGAGGATATGACAAAATGCAATTACTTTTTCCACTAGAAATTCTTTACAGCTTTTGTTGCTTTTTGCATTTGAAAGAGGCTTATATTCACGATACCAAATGTACTATCAGACCCCGATTAACCGAACCCCTATTTAACCAATTTTACTCCTTCCCCGATTAAAATTAAGGCAAAGCATCCTGTTTAACCATTCTCGTCTTATACATGAAAATGTACGGTATATGTAGAAGAAACAATCATTAAATGAATGCACACTTAGAAAAAGCATACAAATCAAATAATTATTATCCTTTCTCAAGCGAACAACATTTTTCAGATTACTTGTACTCAGAGGGTATAAAGTATTCACTTAGCAATTTTTTTTAAACAAGTAAAGAACAAATTATTTAACAGAATGTAGATGAGTCCAACGATTACTGACCCTAATGCTTTTAATACAATTATGACATACTGTATTTGTATTCAGAAACACTGTACGAAATACAGTGAAGCACTTATCACAATTGCACGTACTTTCTACATCAAATGGATAGACTGGCTTAAGACTTTTACACATTTCACAAACAAAACCGTTCCGACGGCAATGCTGGCAGCTTCTTACATGCTTCCTGGCGAAAGCGATTGCTTCTTGCAATGTTTTTGCAAGAACCCCTGAACTAATTTCTTGCATATCAGTAATAGAATACAAATGAACTTGCTCATAAAGGTATTCCCTCGGCCATAATTTTCTTCTGAAATCTTCTACTGCGAATGTCTTACATATGACGATATAAGATCTCAGGTATGTTAATTGGGTTCTTAGAAGCCGTATTTCCCTCACTTCTTCCAAGGCATATAAAGCAGGATTCAATTTACTGATATCAAGCAGTGGATCGTTTTCAATATGCGAAATGAACACCTTTACTCGATTGGAGACTGGATATTTCTTGAAATCCCAGTTATGTATCATACGAGCTGGAATGCATTCGGTATCATTGCCATGGCAACCATAACAGTAGTTGTATCCATCATAATGACAGGATCTAAATTTTCCATAGATTATACCAATGGCACATCCACAGGAATTGCATTGGAAGTCTTGTGATCTCAAATCTTTTTCAAGGCAAATTTTACCGACAGTTGTCATTAGTTTTTTTGTTTCTTCGTCAGCTTGTTCTGCAACAAGGAATTTTGGAACTAATACAAAATCTAAATAGGAAGGCTCTGCCTCAAGAGAACTGTCCTGCAGGGAAAAAAAATACAATAATTGTAGTATATGGAAATTTAAGCCTCACAGTGGGGGAAAAAAATTGGCAGTTATAGAGACTGCCGATAGAAGTGAAAACTTAGAACTTTTAGTATTAAAATTTGAAATTTCATAATGTTTGAATTAAAATTATCAACATCAATCTGGTTTTCACATCTATTGACACTCCGACAACAACTAACTGCCTGCTTATATGGTTTTTTATTATTCAAATAGATTACGGGCTGTACAAGATCATCACAAAATATAAGTACAATTCAATTGAAATAACAATTAATATACAATCATATTATTTATGGATAGTATTTGTATTTACTTAAATTTCAATGTACTTGATTTTTAACATTATTTTAATTGTTTGCATCATTGTCATCATTAATTTCAACAATTTTTAGACTTTTTATTATTTTATTTTGTTCTAAAAAAGATACAATAGGCTTATGGCAACAAAAGTAAGAAAGGAAAATATGTTTGATTCAAATTTATCGAAGTATCGCGCGTAAAAACCGCATCGATTGTCGTTTTATATTTTGTAGCACTGAGTTTTCGATCATTGGAGATATTTAAATTAAGTGTTTCATTTAAAAATTCAATTAGTGGTAGATTTTTATCACCTGCAAAGTTAATATTGAAGTCTCCACTTAAAATCATCGGTACATTATCATATTTTTCGCCAAATCATTTTTAGAGTATTTCAGAACCTTCTTTTGTATAAATCATCAAATTTTCGAATAAAAATTGTTGTATCTGTCTCATAGATTTTCCAGGCGAAATATAAACGGCAACCATTAATATGTATTGCCCATTCTCGGAATCGCAACGAGCAATGCACAGTATATACACATTGAACTTTTCACTGAATCCATTCAATTTCACTTATAAGATATACACAGCACTATACGTCAGCTGTATAGCTACAGATATACTGCTATAAGCATGTCGGTGACGCGAACGCACGAGATTTCACCCATCCAAAAAGTGTCTAAGGCGAACAGCACACTGTCATCACCTCCTAGAGTCAAGGCCTGGTGACTCCAACGTGATAGGCTTGTGACGTCACACATAGTAGGGATAGAAAACCTGCTTGAATTCAAGTTAGATCAGTTACTCGCCTACGCCATTTTGGTGCTTGTGTCTGTGCGGATACCTGTTTGTTCGCTTTTTTTATTATAGATTTTCAATTTCTTTTTAACTATTCTGACAAAAATGGTCTACACATGCGTTGTACCGAATTGCAATAGCAATTATAAAGGTACTGAAGAATTGCAAATGTTCGCGTTCCCCAAAGAGGACTCCCTTCGAAAAAAATGGATCCATGCTATATCAAGAAAAGATTTTGCTCCATCAAAGTATTCAAAGGTAAGTTATTTAACTTTATTCTATTTATGGAAACTGTAAAAATATGTTAATTTTAAAAGTCTACTTATAACTTTAATAGGTTGTTCGATAAAACATTTGAAAATGTACTCATTTCTTTTTCTTCATGTGAGATTCTTAACATGATAATTACATTGGTAAATCATTTTTATATATCTATAATGAGAAAAGCGTATTGTTTATCAAATAAATATTTTGTAGCCCTAAAAAAAATTGTGTTTAAAAATGAGCCCAATCAAGTTTTGAGACAAAAACTGTGTAGTATTTTTGTTATTATTGCAAACAAACATTTTTGAGTCATTTTCTAAATATCTTTTCACAGAATCAACGAAAGTTCCTTAAGTATTAATTGTGTGTTAGCAAAAGAAAGCCCATTATGATACATGCATTATGTGGTTGATTCAGGACTCTCTCCGTCAGGGCGATACTCTCAAATTTCTTATTTGCACCGACTCGCTCTCTTCGCTTCATTCTTTGCACAATATAAATTCTACAGAAAAACTTGTTGTGGAGGTTCAATCTATTCTGTACAACCTTGAAGACTGTGATATCCACTTTTCTTATGTTCGGGGCTATAGTGGAAATCTCGGCAATGATAGAGCGGACCAGTTGGCTAAAGAGGCAACTTGCCAAGATATGAGCCTTTCGATGTCTGTGCCATTGTCCCACTGGAAGCATTTAGCTTGGGAAAGAACTGTTTCCGACTGGAACTCCAAATTCTTGGCCTCACCTAAAGCTTTATGGACTAAAAAGTTTTTCCCGACCATTTATCAACGGCTAAAATGTAAGAAATTTGTTACTGATTTTAAGTTATCCCAGATTCTAACTGGACATGGTAATTTTAAGAGCTATTTATTTAGGTCTAACTTAATTGGTAATGATATTTGTTCTTGTGGTCTGGACGCTGAAACCGCGGAACATGTCTTGTATTGTAATCTATATTGTTGTAAAAGAGAAAATTTTAAAAAGGAGTTAAAATGCTTAGGTATTTCCTGGCCACCCATTTTGTCTTTGTTAGTCAATTGTTCTGAAAGCCTTAATGTCTTGAGAAAATTTGTTTACAGTATAGATTTTTAAAATTTTACAGATACTTTCCTTTCTTTATATTTGTGTATTTCCTCCCTTCCTTTATTTTAGTTTTGGCTCTTTATGTTTTTTCCCCCTTTTTGTGTTTTCCCCCCTTTATTATGTTTTTTTCCCTTCTTAATTATGTTTTTTTTTGTTGTTATTATTATTGTTTTGTAATGTTGTTACCACTTACGTCTGTAAGCCTCATGTTATGCAATGTGGAGCATGAGGAGTTTTGCAAATAAATTTATTTAAAAAAAAATATGATACAGAGGTCATAGTCTACGTAAATATGAACATAAGAAACCATTTATTGATTATTTTGTATATTAATATGATGTGAGATACAAAATGCATAACACATTCACTACAAAAAAAAAAAAAAAAAAAAAACTAACTGATTTCTGAACTATTAGGATGATTTTAAAAGTAAGAAAAAAATAAAGCTAAAAACAGATAAACATGACTCAGCGTTAACCTCACAACGTTAACTTGAAGTACGATTTCTACGACAGCAAATGTCGGAGAAGACACCACATTTAGAGGTAGTGAGTACCAATCTCTAAGCCCTTGACGACAACACTGGCAGTTTCTTTTCTAGAATTGTTTGCATTAATATAGACTATGTGGTGTCCCGACAAGAATTATTTCATCGTATCAAGTTTGCTTTGATGACAACCATTTGCTGGCAAAATAAATAAATTTCATTGAATCAAAGAGAATACAAACAAACAAAATTTTGTTCGAATGTTGTATATAAGCGTTGTCGAAAATTTTTTGCTGTTGTATCAAAATTTTTTCAGTACTTCCGACAAAAGTTCCACTTAAAATTACAAAAAATAAAATTATCAGAGAAATTTTTGTTAACTCTCACAAATCTTTTCTGTCAATGCAAAACAATATATATAATATATTTTTAATTTTAGGTTTGTGAACTACACTTTGCTGATGATGCAATACGAAGAAACACAGAAGCTTATGACGAAAAAACTAGGAAGAAGATATGTGTAGCCTTGCAGAGTTTTAGACTACAAAATTTTGCAGTACCGACAATTTTCCCAACTTTCCCCAAATATATTTCAAACTCTACAAATAACATCAGAGAATCTCCTGAGCAAAGATAAGAAAATGAGCACTTACAACGCTCAATCCAAGAAAGCATCATTTCCAAAGAAGAATTCGAAAAAAGTAAATCATTTACGTCTCTTCCAGAATTAGTCGAGTGTTTAAATGCAGAGAAGCTTCAGGACATATGGACTGTTGATTGTAAAAAAGATCTAGTAATAATTATGATGCTAGACACAACGGTATCTCCTGTTATTAAAGCATCAGTGATTATTAATAAAGAATTAGATTTGTCAATACACATAGGTCACCTTGGTAAGTACAAATTTCCTGTAAAAGTTAATAATGTTATTGTTGTAAATAAAATATTACATGAACTGGTTCTCAGAGTAGAAATGAAAAGCTCCCATGATTTTCCTACAACATTTGATTTTATTGTTAATCTTTTAGAAAGTATGTTTTCAGATTTAGATGATGATAAAAAAAATTATACTCCATTTCTTAATTGACCAGCTCAAATTTTTAACCTGTAACAAGTTTTCTTTTAGATATTCCTCTGAAATGATGGGTTTTTTTTTTGTATATTACAATCCATATCTCCTTATGCCTATAAATTTTTAAGAAATTCGGGATATCTCAATATTCCCCATCCTAGAACTTTGCGCAAACTTTGTTCATCTTTAAAAACTAATCCTCAAACAGAACAATCAAATGAAAACTTTCTAGCATACATAAAAAAGAAAGTAAACATCCTAAAATCTGTTGACAAAACTGTCATACTGATGCTTGACGAAATCTATTTAAAACCATATTTAGATTTTAAAGGGGGTAATATTCTTGGGATAACAGTGATATAACAGTGAACAAGCTGCTACTTCAGCTTATGTGTTCATGATTCAAAGTCTTCTTTCTCCTCTAAAGAAGTAGTTCATGTAATGCCGGTGAAAAAAATCGATGGAGAAAAATTGTTTGCTGTTGTTAAAAAAACTATCGTAGAACTTGATGGTATAGGATTCAAAGTTATAGGTGTAGTTTCTGACAATAATTCTATAAATCGAAAAGCAATGTCCAACTTTTCTGTTCCTCCCAAATTGAGCATTGTATATCCACATCCTTCTGATCCTTCCAATCCTTTATTTTTTGTTATTGATTCAGTACACATTTTTAAATGTATTCGTAACAATTGGATTAATCAAAAAAAAAAAAAAAAATGCGGGCCAATGTTTTTATTTTCCAGATTTCGAAGATCATAATAAGTTTCCTTTATTAGAAGCAAATTTCTCTACACTTAAACGACTATACGACATAGAAAGTAATAATTTAGTAAAGTTTGCTTATGGTTTAACTTTGAAGGCTACAAATCTTGAAAAACAAAATGTGCAACTTGTGCTTAAGATATTTAATAACTTTGTTATTCAGGGCCTCAACTATTAGGAGAGCAACATAAACTAATTAGTTATGAAACAAAATCAATTTTTATTTCTTTAATTTGTACATGGTGGAAAATTGTTAATGTTAAAACACCTTTAAAGGGACAACATTTGCTTGATACTTATCAGCAACCGATTACTTTATCTCCAGACAACAAAGCATGGCAATTCTTGCGTAAAATTTTGTCATGGTTAGACTCGTGGAAGGAAAAAGATTGTACTACGGGCACCCTTACTAAAGAAACACATCTTGCTTTTACTCATACCACATACGCTTTACTTGAAATGTCAAAATATTGCATTAAAGAATTAAAATTTCAGTATTTTCTTCCTGGAAAAATTCAAACAGATGCGTTAGAAAGTCGTTTTGGGAAATATAGGACACTTTCAAGTTCTCAATATTTAATATCAATTCGACAGCATTATGAAGTAGAAGCTAAAATAAGAATGCAAAATTTTTTACCTCTAACTTTGATTTCAAATGCTTGTGGCCAGCTTAACTTAAAAGACATTAATTTAGAAGATTCGTGTAATGAAAATCCTCCTTTAGAGCCATCAGTATCGCATAATTTTAATATTACACTAGCTGAAAAAGATTTTCGTGATGCTCAGTCATATCTACCTGTCTTAACATATTTAGCTGGTGTTTGTGCTAGAGCAGCACTTAAAAAATTAAAATGCGACTCTTGTTCCAAATCACTTGTTCTTAATAAAACTTTTGAACTAAATTCTAACTATGATTTAATACGTAACTTAGACAGAGGAAGTTTATTGTGCCCTTCCCCAGATGTCGTTACAGCGGTACTCTATAACTATATAATAGTTCAGGAACTTCTTTTTAAAGATTATGAAAATATGTTCCTCAAACAAAATAATCAACGTCAAATTGACTCAGAAATATCGATTAGCTTGATAAATTCAAATGAATTTTTTTTATATGATGAATCTTGTAACAATGATCAGGCTTCTGAGCTAGTTTTAAAGCATATTATCCACACTTCTACAAATGCATTATTACATAACTACTGTAGGGGAAAAAATGATATTAAAAAAGTTGAAACAAAGAAAAGAAAAATACATACTTTATTAGCTAAATAAATTGCATTATTTTTATGTGTGTAATAAGTTACATATATTTTTATGTATGCATTATTTCTCTCTCTCTCTCTATATATATATTTATTCATTTAGGTGTATATCTATGCTTTTATATATGTATGATTTATTTTAAAAATATTTTTAACTTATTTTACGATAACTTGTTATTTGTGGGAAGTTTATTTTTTGGTTATTTTTAATGTTGCTATTGCAGAGAGTGAATTTTTGTTTATTACTGTGCATGATACCAATAAAGTTTTACACTATATTTAATTCACATTTGTAACAATGCATAATTGAATAATTACTTTTGGCAGAAAAGTAACTGACAAACAGCTAAATAAATTGTGTAATCTATTTTTATGTATGTATTTATTTTCCTGTATATATCTATAATTATATTGGTATAGATTTGTTTCAAAAATATATTTGAAATTTATTTTATAATTCTTTATGTTGTGATTGTATTTGAAACCAATAAAGTTACTGTTTTTAAATTTGTTTGTCTTTTTTTTCTGTTTTAAAAACTATTTCTAATTTTATTTCATTTTTTGTAACTATTCTGAATAAAATGTTGAAAATAAATTTTAAAGTTAAGAAATAAGCACAGTTTTGTAAAAAAAATATACAAATACAAAAGGTTCTTATGATTTGCTGCAATGTTTTTAAGTGTGTTTATGTTCATCGTAATGCGTGTTCGTAGTAAATACATCGATAATTACAGATTTGCAATTATTATTTAAATAGGTAAACTAATATTTACTCTTATGTTTTATGTACATGAAATAGAATTTAATGATCAATTAATTTTTTTAAATTCCCTGTATGTATGTTGGGTTAAAAAACAAAAAGTATTTAAAAATACATCTGAAAAGTTCCGTACGCGATGGATTAAGTCTCCCTACTATTAGTGACGTCACAAATCAGTCACGAGGCCTTCTGTATATCTAGGAGGTGATGACACTGTGCGTGCGCCAGTCAGAGCATGTCGGTGACGCGAACCCATAAGATTTTCCCCTACCAAAAGTGCCCAACGCCGCTAAAGAAGTTTTCACTTCAATAAATTAATTCAAATCATATCAAATCAAATGAATCCATTGTTTTAAATGTTTAAATATAAATACAGTCGACTCTCGATAATTCGAAGTGGGAGGGACGAATTATCAAGAGGATAGAAAAAACTCTCAAAATACACGAAGAGAAGTTTTTTCTAACACATTTAAATTTGAAACTATATAATAAAACAACAATTGGTACATATGTATAAAATTATTTTAAAGTATTTTTAAAGAGTACATAGTATACAGTATAAATATTATACAGAAGTTGAAAGTCATATATTAAAAGAATACATTCATACACAAATCCTACGCATCTCTTGCTCACAACAGCGGACCATCCTTTCCTGAAAACATGTATATCAAGGCCACGTGTTAAACGAAAGATACGGACGGCTGACAACAGGTCTATTGTCCACTTGAAGAAGGAAAGCAATAAAAGTGTCTTTTCGTTTGAGGAACCAGAAAACACTAAGAAGGGGTAGCAGAGAGATGGTCATTAAAGAGGTTACATTTTGAGGAGACACGCAGAGACAATACAGCACAAAACTTGTAAGCTCCAACCTGTTTGCTAAAGGAATGTACATGACAGTGAGTGTTCGAATTATCCAGAGTTTTATAAGACTTTTAAGATATCGAGTTATAAGTTTTATAAGATATCGAGAGTTTCATACTATATATGTAGCGGTATCTACCTCCGGAGAGGGGGGATCACTTTTGTCTAGTGGTCATGTTACTCAGCTACGAATCCATGCATCACGGGTTCTGTCCTCGGATTCACCTCTACAATTAGATCTATAGCAAATATTACAATCTTTGACGAACTTTTTCAGACATTCTAAGGAAGAGACAGATCTTATATAATAATGCGGCGCTCCCGTTAATTACCCTTAAGTTCATTTAAGTTAACTATCATAATACCCAGATTCGTTTATCAAACTTCTAGTCCATATTACAAGTGAGTTAATCTAGTCTAACCAAATTCAAAGATAACGCTACACAATAAATCAAGATTACAAGTTACAATCAAGATTATTAGATTACAAGTTTAAACGATTACATTACAAATTTAAGCATTGAATCAAACAAGATTAAGAATTAAGAAACATTGACTAATAATTAAGAAAGCATTTTCACTTATCTGAAACGGAGGTGAGGGATGAAAGGCGGGGCCCCGTAATTACTACACTACTGCCGATTCTTTCACAGCGTATCTGAAAGAAAATAAAAGAGGGCCTGTCTAAAACTATCGCGCAGCGCCTTTAAAGGGAGGACCCAACACCGCCTATTGGTCAACCCCAAGGCGCAAAGTTACAATTTTAATTAAATTTATGAGGCTATTCACCCTTGAGTGCCTGAGACTGCACCCGAGTCTAAAGAATTTCAACAACATCCTGTAAACAAGGGAAACACACAAAATTACGAAAAGACGGGGACCATCCCCATGCCAGCTTCCCATCAATAAGCAGAGTTTATCAAATACAATAAACTAAAGAAATGTGAGCTAATATAATTATTTTAAATAAAAAACAGGCGATAAATTGTTTCACTTATGTTTCGTAATGATAAACACTTATGTGACGTGTAATAATATGGAATTCGAAATTAAAAGGGGAGGGGGCACTTAAGAAAAGTACAGATAATCAAGAATAGGATAGAGAGAATTACATTAACGCCTCACTGTAAAGCAACACAACGACTACTGGTGGCGGATCTTCTAATTTTGAGCCTCGGTCAAGTGACGAGGACGACACCTAATCTGATACCCCATCTCCAAAATCCAACGGGAGAACCCTGTGGCAGATTTAACGTGCATCAGCCTCCTCAACTCGGTGGGTCTTCAGAGACACCAGAACTCGAACCCCCGACACTCCGACCCCGAGTTCGTGACCATAACCGCTATGATACCACGGACACAAGATTAGGGTAGAAATCCCACAAAGAAGGAATTAATTAATAAAATAGGTAATAAATATAAATTTTAAATACAATACTTATTTATAATACACTGGAGGAAGAACCTTAAATTACAATAAAAATAGCTTATCATTGTTTAATATTAATAAAGTAAGCTTATATCTTAACAATAACATAAACGTAAAAACAGCTGAACAATTCAGATTCGTAAAAGCTAATACTAATCTGTTAACTCTTTCTCTGAAATGAAATCGTTTAAAAGTGAACTCCTATCCACAAAACATCAGAGTCACATGGTTTTTAGTCCGTTGAGATTAAGAAATCATAAGCAAATAAATGAAATGGCTGATACATAACCTTTACTTCGTTGATTTAATCCATCTTGCATTTCGTAATGTTTACTATAGCAAAACAAAGAAGTTAAAATTGCCCAAAACTTCCAAATATAGCTTATATCGTTTATATAAGTTTATCTAATATATAAAATTCTCGTGTCACAGTGTTTGTAACCAAACTCCTCCGAAACTACTGGACCGATCCTTATGAAATTTTGGGCGTATATTCAGTAGGTCTGAGAATTGGACGTAAACTATTTTTCATTCCGATATTGCAATTAGTTAAAAAAGATATTAATTAAAAACCTTAAAACGCCTAATTGTCTTACTCCTGCTGGTTGTTTACTTGGCAAAACTTCCATTCCGTTTCGGCGAGCGGTGATCCGACTTTCCACCATCTTAAAATTGCCATACAATTTTTACTGTTGAAATCAGACAAAAAATAATTACAGAATCGGAAAGATCATTTATTTCGCCACAATAAGGTATAATTTATTTTACAGTTAGCCAAACCTTGGAGTCGAAAAATAGTTTTGCGCCAAAGACATTTGAACTGTTTAACCGTCGACCGCATCTAACTCAAGGGTTACACTAAAAAGTTCTGCCATAAACAGGGGGAAATCAGTAAATTTGGGCGAGTAAAAAAAAAAATGCGAGTGAAACAGTTATTTTTGCTTTAATTTTCGTCATTTTTTCCTTAGATAATTTTCAAAATTAAATCATTATAGATGTTAGATTAAGATGACAAAATGTATTCAATACATTTCTGAGACTCATTTAAAATATTTATCAGTATCAAAATTTTTGTTCTCTTTTATAAAACTTATAGTTTACTTTAAAATAATGCCTATTGTATAAATCTTTTTTTGACGTATAATTTCATAATAAAAACGCAAAATTTGCCCATTTCAATATTATTTTTTTTAATTATTCAGTTAAATAAGCATAACTTCCTTAGAAAAAAATAAAAGCTATGTTCAACTAAAAAATTCTTCATTATTAATTGCGTGTTATTAATATATCCAAAAACACTAAATTGGCATATCACAATAAATTGCTAAATGAATATTTTTAATCAATATTAGTATAAAATAATTAATTAATTTTGTTTTGTATTTTATGATTTCTTCTAAAATGAATAAATACAGATGAATTTAAATGAAAATGATTTATAAAAAGTTCATTGATCATTTAGAATCAGTGATTAAAAAAATAAAATGCCAAAAACTATCTTTTTTCTTAAGAATTTAAGAAAAAAACTTTTTTTCTTCTTTTTACAAAACAATGATATTTTGCATATTTTATGATTTTTTTCTAAAATGAATCAAAATCGTTGCTTTTAAATAAAAATGATTTTTAAAACTTTTAGAATCAGTGATTTAAAAAATAAAAAGCCAAAAACTTTTTTGAACAAATTTTAACAAAACACTCAAAATACTTAAAACAATCATTTAATAATTTGTTTTTTTATAAAGATAATTGCATGAAACTTTTTTCCCGTGTGTCGAACATTTCAAAATATCCTCACAATTTTACTTCAAAATTTAAAATAGTAGTAAAATTTTGTAATTTGAAAAATTTCTACTTTTCTGTCTCTTTTCAACATACAACTATTTTTAAAAAGGCTACATTTTCGTTTCCGGGGACTAAAAAATTGCAACGAAAGAATTGAAAAGTGAGTGAGTGATTTATAAATTCGCACTGTATGCCTATTCGAGGGTTTTTAGCGATGGACTTCGAAATTTTCAACCATGGTCAAGTGACGAGGACGACACCTAAGCTTTTACCCACCTCTCCAAAGTACCACACCACACCAACGCAAGAACAAATTTCGAAAAAGGGAATTTTAATGTCATAGTTAAAGAAATCACTCACATCGCGCATACACACATATAAGTGCTATCGTCCTGAGGGAAACAGGAAATTCCCATGGGGATTAAGTTATTCACTGATAAAAGCCCGTGCAACGCCGGGCTAAGAGGAGAGGAAGGAAACAAAGAAGTAAAAGTAATTTCAAGAAATAATATTGGAAGTGCTGATTTTGTGAAGAGAAGGGAAAATGTTAAACGAGAAAGCCATGACACGCACTCACGGACCATACACTCACATCGTACGCGTCACACCCACACAAAAGTGCTGGCGTCAGAAAGAAAGGAGGAAATTAACATGGGGATTAGGTTATACCCTCGGTAAAAGCCCGTGCAACGCCAGGCCGGGTCAGCTAGTTTCTAAATAAATTTCTAAAAAAATAAACTATAAAATTACAATTTTACAACATTTTACTTTACCTCATAGCACCCATATCAGACAAATGTAAAACTGTATATTATTACAGGAGTTAATGTATTAAATTGAACTAGCTGAAAAATTTAGTAAGTCAGAATAAGGTAAGTAGGGATGTCTCCCAGATACTGATTAATTATTAAAATTATATCAACTATCTATCAATCTATTGATACATCTAGAGATAGATAGGCAGATATCGATATTTCGGTAAACATCTATCTAGATATATCTATCTATCTATACAGTGGCACACACAAAGGGGGGGAGGGTCCTGGGTCCGTAACCCCCTTCCCCGTAGCCTTAGATTTTTTTCGATTGACTATAATCCTATGTATATAGTACGTAAAATTTAATTGTTTGTTATTAATAATTAATTTTATTAATTAATACTAAATATTTATTCAATAAGGTATATTTTTCTGATTTTTGTTCCGAATATCGACAAAATCAAAAGAATATGCTGGGCGGCGTATTCGAACATGATATGAGAATGATGGACTTTCGACCTTGGACCCCCCTTCTTCTTGAAACAATCCTGTGTGCGCCTCTGTATCTATATGTTCAGTAGATGTGATGTCCTGAAAACGAAGAATAAAAGTCAAATATATTTGCTTTTCTTATGATTATAACAGTTTCATAGAAATTGAAAGCTCTATTCAGGAAAAAGAAAAACGCGTCGCCCTATTTTTGATTCAAACTGTCACCCAGCTGAGCATTGATTCCTTAAGTTCGGATGTTCTAAGGGATTTCTTGCCATGCGTTCCAAAAGCCGAGCAAGTACTTTTTTAATGTAGCACTGTAAAGCAACATGAGGGTCCATGGTCAAGTGACGAGGATGGCATTTGAGCTAGCAATCCCCTTCAAACTGTCCCAACACGCCAGAGGGAGGATTTTGAGCTTTGACGGTTTTAACGTGTATCGTTCTCTTCCTACAAGGTGGGTCTTGAGGGGTTCTAGGATCGAACTCATACCTCGGCCACGGGTTGGTGACCTTCACCACAAGGCTATATCTATAACTAAGTTAGATTGGAGTGAACCAGGGAGAACCTACACATCCAGGGACGTTTTAAGGCATGGACCAACTGGGTTCGGGTCCAGGGCCTTAGCCTTAATGGAGGTATCATCTTGTTCTGGACTCAGCCTTAATAAGATCAAAATTCGAATAATTTCAAAGGTCAAAAGTTATTCCGGTTTATTCTCCAAAAATGTGGGAATTTCGGACGATATGTCAACTGGCTACATGTGATAACCGTCGTCCACGTACAGGCCTAGGCCTACCACCATACTCCATCATTACTCATTCAGTCAAAAGGCGGCAGTCGATCGAGCCAGTTTGTGTGATTGTAAGTCATACACATTTATTTGTTTCGGGTTATTGTTTGTACGAGTATTTAACAACGTATGCTATGTAGAATCGATTTGTAAGGGTCATAGGTGGAGCCTACATTTGCTTAGAGACCCAGGGCCTATTTTTTAGTAGGGGCTCCGGACCTTAAGAAGTCTTAAGACGTCCCTGTACACATCACACCCCAAACATGTCCCGTTGAAGATTTGGCGTGCTGGTTAGGGAAGTGTCGGAGAGGCAGAAAGAACCATGTGCGGTTGGACATCATCCTGTAGAATTAGATTCAAGAGCCAAAACATTATGACCACCCCTACATTTTGCAATGAACTCGCCTGGATGACGTGGAAGGCACGTGATCAGGTGGAAGTGGTACTTAACTGCTGCTGGAGAGTCTGAAGAATCATTCTTTCACTTACTTCTGTGTGTGATGGGAAAGGCTGCGAATCTAAGCGACTTTGATAGAGGGCAGATTGTAATGGCTCGAAGGCTCGGAACAAGTATTTCCGAAACTGTACGACTCGTGGGTTGTTCGCGATCTACAGTTGTTAATACTTATGCAAAGTGGATGAATGACGGTGAAACCAGCAGTAGACGACATGGTGTTGGACGTCCAAGCGCTATCAAAGAAAAAGGTCGTCGGAGACTGTCTCGCATGGTGAAGCAAAACCGGAGCAGACAGTGGCTCAACTGACAGCCCAATACAAAGCAGGGCCAAGTAGAATAGTATCGGAGCACACTGTGCAGCGGACACTGTTGGATATGGGGTTACGCAGCAAACATCCCACTCGTGTGCCTTTGCTGACCAAGCGTCATCGCCAACTGCGCCAGCGCTGGGCCCGGAAACATCGCGACTGGTCCATGGATCAGTGGGAGAGAGTTGCCTGGTCAGACGAATCACGGTTTTTCATTCATCACGCCGATGGCCGTGTCAGGATACGCCGTCTTCCAGGCGAGCAGTTGCTCCCTCAATACACAGGCCGGTGGTGGGAGTTTTATGCTATGGGGGGACGTTCTCTTGGGCGTCTCTAGGACCCGTGGTTGTGGTAGAGCAGACCATGAATGCTACAGGGTATCTGAACATCATTATGGACCAGTTGCCTCTATTACATGGCCTCTGTTTTTGCAGCTGGAAATGGAATGTTCCAACAGGACAACGCCCCGTGTCACAAGGCTAAAATTGTGTTGGAATGGTTCCAGGAACATGATGCTGAATTCTAGTTGATGTCCTGGCCACCTAACTCACCGGATCTCAATCCCATAGAACACATTTGGGATGTCATGGGACGGCAGCTCAGAGTTCAAAGACCACCAATTCGCAATATCTCTGATTTGCGTGACCGTTGCTTAAACATCTGGTACAAACTGTCTCCGGCCATCTACCAAGGACTTGTGGCATCCATGCCAAGGCGGGTCGAAGTTGTGTTGCGCGCCAAAGGTGGGCCAACTCGTTATTGACAGGTGGTCATAATGTTTTGGCTCTCGAGTGTATAAGACCAAGTTCCGGGAAAGAAGGCCAACATTACGGGTATGGAGTCAGACGATGCATTTCTTTTCCTATTTGTAGAATTTTTTTTAATCCTGTGCTCGTTTTCGACTTTTGGTCATAATTCGACGAGTAGGCCTATACAATGTAGAACGATAAAAATAGTCACCAGTTTAACAGCATTCAATTAATACATCAGGGCATATATTGAGGTGTTCTCCAGTCAAGGGTCTCGTCATGGCCACAAAGTGGACAGGAATCTGACTTTGTCATTCTCCTTCTATTCAAGTGATCCTTTAAGAAATCATGACCTGTGACAAGCCTAAAACTGGGCATGGTGTCTGTTGTTGGTAAGGTATTAGAAATTCTTCTTAACTTATTCAGAAAGGAACGCCTTTTCTTTCCCGAAGCCCCCTTAAAATTTTATTACTGATTTCCAGTTTTGTAACACGTTTTCCCTTTCATTGGAAGTGTTGATCCTATTGAAAGTTCTAGAAAGAGATATTTATCGTCTATTTTTGAAACTATTGAGCAAATAATGTATTTGTCCCAAAAACCTTGCGAAACTCAGCCAACGCCATCTAGTTTTAAAAACTTTGGCCATGGATAGCCTAGTGGTTAGAGCATCGGACGTCAGACCGGAAGGCCTGGGTTTGATGCCTGATGTCACCAAATACCCTCCGAGTACCCACTTAGTACGTGCTCGTTAAATCAGTGGGTCCGAAAATCTTGTGGGCGGTCGTAGCAGCAACCATGGGGGCTGGAGAATATTTCTCTCCCCTCCAGTTCCATGCATAAATTGTGGAGGTGGAGATAGGTGGTGTCGCCATCTATCGTGTATGAACTGAGCCAAATCGTACTGTCATCTGCACGGTGCTCAAAGCTAAATTCCAACGACAGGCGTATACCTAGCCCCTTGCCCTGAGGAATTTCGTGGGCTTCGATCTGACACCGTCAGACAGGTGGCATTAGAAACAATTACAAAAACTTCACCAGATTACCCCTTAAAAATGCAGCAACTGAAAATGTACAACCACATAAAAACAACAAGAATGGAAAGCCTTGTTTGACTGAAATGGAGACAGATGATGGATGAGTGAAATGCGATCAATGCAGTAGGGTGGTGGTCTTCAAACTGTGTTCCACAAGGCATACCCAGATGTTCTATGAGTCACAATAAAAAAATAGAGGAGAAATAACTATTTATGCAAAATGAATTTACGTTCTCCGTGAAGTTTCTATAGTTACAAGTATCTATATATAAACCTCGCCCTCCTATACATTAAAACTGAAAATTTTATTTATGGTTAATAACTTTATTTTGCAACACTTTTTAAACTTTTATCATAATATAATAGAAGAATATTAATACTTATTATTTTTTTATACATATACTTCCTACTAGATTGTGGATATTCTATTGTTTACTATCTCGAGTTCCACGAGATAATTTTATACTCGTTAGTTAGCCCAATGTCTTGCAAAACTAAATAGTTTTCTAATAGAAAATGCACTTTTTTACATTTGGGGAAAATAACACCTACAATGAAGGAAAGGGATATATCAACAGAGTTGATGCTAAAATCTAAATTTCAGCAAGAACAGCTTCTAACTTTTAAGTTGCAAATTCTCTCTCATACAAAATATGCGAGATTTCTCCTACAGCTATAAACATTTTAATGCCATTCAGAACATTGTGCTTAAGTGAAATATATTTCTCAACGTATAAGTGGCGACAAAGCAAAGTATAAAAATAAATTAAACTCAGAATATGTAATGCAATTGCATTTAATAGATCTAGACTTCGACAGTTTGTGTAAAAAATACTAGCATATATATATATATATATATATATATATCCCAGTTACTAAATGTAATGCATGGGTAGGTGACACTTGAATCACAAATTGATATTATTAATGAATAAATTGAATTAAAAAATTAGATTAGAATTTTTTAATAATAAACGCAATATTTTCTTTAATTGCTTTTACATCAAAGGCCTATAACATGTTGATCTACTTTAAATATTATTTTGAGATATATTCTTCGAAGTATGTGTGTGGAATGGGGTTCCCTCTGGTTCTAGGGGTTCCACGAAAGCACCTTCAGGTTCTAGGGGTTCCGTGAGTTGAAAAAGTTTGAAGACCACTGCAGTAGGGTGAGAAAGGGAAGGTCAAGGCGTGGCATGAAACAATACAGGGCGGCCAAGGACTTCAATCAAGGTCAACTTGAAACACCAAGGTCCTTCCAGATGGCTTTGCCTCAACCTAGGGGTTCCCACAAAGAGAAATTCCAACGCCCCTCATTTCCCTTAAACTAAGAAATAACGTTAAAATAATAATACGAGCTGTTTTTGTCGTAATGATCATGTTCGAAATGGAATCGCACGAAAAATTCGAATAATAAAAGGAAGAATTAATGAAGTTTGATTGTGTAAATAAATAAATATATAAACAATGAAACAATGTTAAAAGAAAAGGCCAAGTAACTAAAAATGAATGTAAGCAAACAAATAAATAAATAAATAACAATATGCAGTATAAGTATTTTAAAACTTAAATAGTCCATAATTACATTTTAGAAAATGTAATGTTTATGGATGTGAAACATGTGTCAGGTTAAGTAATAACTAGTTAGTTAATTGTTTTACGTTTAATGTTTGTAAAACTTTTTTTAATATACATAATGACTCGTAAAATATGTCAATAACAATAGGATGTAGAACAACCTTCAAATAATATCAGTATAAGAGTAAATCCACAAAGATTTTACGACAAACAGTACAATAGTATAAAAACTGGCTTAAAATAGAATTAAGGCATCTTAAATTATAAGGTTATAAATATGTAAAATTTTCCATCAAAATCCATATTAAAAAATTAATCTTATTATTTATATCTCGTTACATTGATAATTTAATTATTTAAAAAAAATTGTTAACAAGTTTTAAAATTTAAATAATTTAAATCTACTATAAACTCAAATTTTCACCTAAATAAAGCAGAATTTCTTGGTGTTGAATTTTAAACAAGACTTATATATAATGGTTTATGCAGCAATATTTACGATGAAAAATATTATTTAATTTTTCCATTAATAAAGTTTCCTTAAAAAATAAACACATACTGGGCATATGTAGCAAAAATATTCATATATTAACATGACATAACTTAGTTACTAACGAATAAAATAAAATAAATATTTCATGAAATTCAGATTTTGATTGAAACATGTAATTATCTCTGTAATATATAAAACACATATATATAATATACCATATATTTCAGCGCATAATATGCACTTATAGGTGCAAACCATATTTTTTTTAAAAACATTTATTAATTCAACACTTTTACGTCCTTTTATTAGGAAGAAATCTGAAATGTGCGATGCTCTTATCTTTTGAAGTCAGGCTTTCGAACAATGGTATACTGGATTGAGGTACCGTTTTAAGCTCATTTCGGGCCCTGGGTGCAGAAGATCTACAGGCCCCATTGGCACTGCAGGATCGAAATTTATAACCAGAAAATCTGGTTAAATACAACTTATCCTGGTCCTTCTGTGCGCTCGCCCCGAGCTTCCAATGGACAAACCAGCACTACTGGATTGACAAGCAGTAAGGGAAACAGTTTGTGCATGGGGGAAAATGATATAGAGAATTGTAAATAATTCTATGAATAGAACGGGCTCTATTTTGTTCATATATGCACAAGAATGTTTGCTATTCTAGATTTTCGAGAAGGGGACACAATTTGAGATAAGAACATACTTACATTCCGATGACTTTTAAGAGAACATAGAATAGCCGCAGTGATACATTAGTAAATTCTTAAGACTAAGATTGAGCATGATTTCAAGAAGCCAGTGTTCTCTTTTGTTTGCTTATATTGCTTGGTTAAAATAATAAAATACGGGTTTTTTTTTAAATACCAAACTAATTTCTAAAATTATAAGTCCCCATAATCCTCAATATCAAAAAGTTATCTACTTACTTAAAAGTATGTAACAAATTTAAAAACACTAAAATTAATTTTCAAAATTTAGTAGATACTAGCTAAAAGTAATAAAAAATAGTATACACATACTTTAGTATGAAGACCCAAAGCAATGGACATCACAGAAAGAAAGACCATTTAAGTTAAATACATAATTGTTTGTAAATATTTTTGAATGAAAGGAACAATATATTGTATTTAGAAAATATGGAATCAACATATAAAATTCAAATACTTTTTTTGAAAATAAAAAAAAACTTTAAGGAATTCAAAAATTTAAATTAATAAACTATAAAATTCTCTGAATAAATTTCAAAAAAATTCGCTGATAGTACTGAATTAACATACACACACATACATGTATGTGTGTGTATTTTCAAGCATCAGTTTATAAAGTATATTACTTTAAATTTTGCAAGCACTTGTTTTAACTAATAAAGTGCTATCCTTTTTAACACACTTTTATAAGCTTCACTTGTATGTAACGGAATCTTTGAACTTGATTTTTACCCATTTTAAAAGGTCAGATTAATTCGAAATTTTTCACACTTGTCAAGGACCGATGACAATACAATAATTTCATAATTTTGTTCCATTGTTCTGATCAGGATCATCAGGAATAGCGATTTCCAGATGTGGCGACTAAAATATTAAGTTACTACCCTAAAAGCGAAAACGTGCATCAGCAATTTCTTACCATAACATAAAAAATTGTATAGTTTTTTTGAAAATGGAAATTAAAAAAAAAAAGACTCGTGCATGTGCAAAAAATAATTTATGTTCTAACTGCTAAATATTTTTTATTTTTATAAAGCAATACGCTTAAAAGTGATGATACGAATTAACATTATAGCAATACGTTGAAAAGTGATGATACGAATTAACATTATAGCAATATGTTTGAAAGGTGGTAATACGATTGGAACTTAATATTTCTTTAAAAAACTAAAAACACACACTTTTATTGTAAAACGAACTAAAAAATGAAAAATAAATTATAGTCTAAAAAAAAAACTAAAAAAACACGCTAAACTAAAAGTAAAAAAAAAAAATAATTCTTAATATAAAAAATAAAATTATTAACGAGAAAATTAATGTCATTGGGGTAAAAGCGTGGGGTACTCTATATTAATTGTTATATTTTCTTACTGGTTCTATTCCAAAATGCTGAGTTAGTGTAAAAATGTAGTACAAAGCATTCCCACATTTTTACCACAATGACATTAATTTTCTCGTTAATCATTTTATTCTTATATTAAGAATGATTTTTTTTCCTTTTTAGTTCAATTCCCTATAAAAGCATGTTTTTTAGTGTTTTTTTAAACTATAATTTATTACTATAGGTACTACTTTTAGAGTGTACATAAAACCTTAGAGAAATACAAAAAGATAAGATTAAACCAAAGCACTAATTCAACACTTCTTTAAAAAAGACAAGCATTTTACAACAGAAATACCTTTGCTTTAGAAAGACTAGATATTTATTTCCTTATTATTATAATATAAATAAATAATCACTGAATTTACCTTTTTTATTCCTGGAGTTGTCATATTTAGGCAGTAATAGTGATTGAACTACAGCGAGTAGAACAGAGGGCTTCAAACTCTTTACCTCGTGTTCTCGATAAACATCATTGTCGTAACAGTTCGTTGTAGAACAAGCAGCTTCAAGACCCTATCTACTTGTTAGAATAGCCATACAAAAAATGTCGTTTGATTGGTTAGAAGAATATGGAAGTAGAAAGTTTAGGCATAGGGGAGAACATTTCTTTCTCTCTTCCCCCCCGGATCGTTCTGAGTGTGTAAGGCTTAAAAGGGGGAAGGTTGATTGTGAAGTGAAATGCATGTTCTTTCAGAATATCATATGCGTTTAAACAAATAGATTAATTGAATTGAATTAATGCAATCTGAAATAATTGATTGCATAGTTGGAAAAGGAATTTTTAATGAAACTCTGTTTTTTGTTACTTCCACACAAAACTTGTGAAACTAGTCCAAATTCATTGGAACGCGCAATGAATAGAATAAAATATAAAGTAATTGAGAGATATATGTGCTTTGATTGGATATTATTTCTTTTAAGGGTGCAAAGTCGTCTTAATGCATGGGCCATTTGAGCCCGGGGCCTCGCTTTTGGTGGAGGCATCGTTTCCTTCTCGAATCTGTCTTAAGATCATGATCCGGACAATTTTGATGGTCAAATATTATTCCCGTGCATATTCTCTGAAAAACAGAGAATTTCAAACTGCATATCAACTGACAAAAGTGGTAAGACTGTATTATTATGTGATGGCGTTGGTCCATGTCTAGGTCTAGGCTCATTACTATAAAAAATCATTCATTCATCAATTCATTTCGCATGCCTAGGTTTTCGAGATTGTTAGTCCTACACATTTAATGTTTAAAATTACCATTTGAACGAGTATTTGACAATTTATGCTATATACTGTGTACTTTTAAAGATCTCAGGTAGGGCCTACATTTCATAAGGGCCTAAAAATCTTATGATTTCTCTGGGCCCAGGGCCTTAAAGAGTCTTAAGACGTCTCTGTAAGGGTGTCATGGACTATATTCCTAGAATGTAAGCACATTAAACAAAATTCTCATAAGGGATATACGCAATTTACACCACCTTTATTAAATATTTTTCGCAGTACTGTTAGTCTTTCAATAATTAGATTTAATTGCTTGTATCATAGATAAAAAAAAAGTACTAAGTGATTATAGACAATTAAAGTTCCACTTTCAAAAGGCTGTAAAAAAAAAAGTAAACACTAATCGGAATTTCAAATTTGAACTGAATATACTTCAAAAGGAGGAAAACAGAATGGCATAAGAAAAAAAAAAGTCCCAAAGTGTATCAGTGGATAACGCTGTAAGCGGTTTAACGAAAATGGATTAGGCTATAAGTGGAATTTTAAACCGAATTACGACGGACAGCCTTTGGTATAATTACACACAGGGACGTCGAAATACACTTTGAGGCCCTGGGCCCAGAGAGATCTTAAGATTTTTGAGGTCTTGAACCCCTACGCAAAAATAGGCCCTACCTGAGATCTTTAAAAGTATATATAAACAGTATATAATATATATTGTCAAATATTCTTACAAACAGTAATTTGAAACAAATAAATGTGCATGACTCACAATCTCAAAGACCTAGGCACTAACCGAGGCTACTGATGGTTACATTTTAACTAAATGATTTGAATGATTGTTTGCGTTATTAAGCCTAGGCAGAGACATAGACAACGGTCATAACATAATGTAGTCTTACCACTTTTGCCAGCTTACATGCAATTTGACATTCCCTGATTTTCGGAGATAATGTTTGGGAATAATATTACATCATATTAAAATTATCCGGACAGATTCAAGAATGAAACAAGGCCCTCATCGATGGCGAGGCCCTGGCCCCGGACCCATGCCTTAAAACGTCCCTGATTGCATATTAAACCTACGGTACTGCTCAATGTACATGGCTGTTTCAGTTTATTTGACGGGGGAAAATGACTTCCAAGTCATTCGACAGTTGTTGCACTGTTAGCGAAAACGGCTAGGTCACCACAGCAAGGTCGTATCACATTGGATGGGAAAAATCGGGTTTTAACTGTCCTTGGACCAAAAAGAGCATAAAAAGTAACAATGAAAACTCTAATGAATTTTTTCTTATGCCAGGGACGTAGCTACCGCCGTATCAAGGATACGGGGCCCCCAAGCTACAAGTGCCCCATCATGTGTAACTACAGTCCACTGACAGAGCTCCCATTACTAAAAAAGGGCCCCGAAGGAGTTTTGATACAGGGCCCCCTTACGCCAGTGCTTATATATATATATATATATATATATATATATATATATATATATATAAGCCATACCATTTTCTCCTTCTTCAAGTATATTCAGTTCCAATTTGAAATCATTCTGAGCAATGGTTGTTTTTTTACATCATTTTGAAAGTGGAACTTTAATTATAATCACCCTGTTATAAGTTATAGACTAATAACATTATTAAATAGCAAGTTCGCTGAAGAATTTTTTTCTTATTGCTTTTCGCGTTAAATCTCTTGATTTTATTGATCAAATATAGAGTTATTCTATAAAATCAGTTCCTACTCTTTTTTTTAAATAATTTTTTATATAATTTCTGCGAATTTAATCGAAATTTAGCTTAATGATTTTTCCAGCTCCACCATAAATTCCTATTCCCGATCGGTTGGTTTTTTTTAAGTTAATAATTTTGAAGAAATTGTTTCCATTTATTTGTCTGCTAAGAAACCGTAAATGAAATATATGTCATTCGACTCTATTCTGTGCACATCGTAAATTGAGTTCAAGTGCGATTAAATGGTACATTATGTAGTAAGAAAAATTACTCCTTTCTTATTTTATCTATAAAAATGATATCAAAACCTCATAAATTTTTCTCTCAATTTCGAATACGTTTTATAAACTTTAAATTTTTAATTCATCATGTATGACAGTTATAACCCCGTTTACATGGACGAAAATTGCCTGCGAAATACCGATATTGATCCTCTATAGACCCGTTTACACGACGAGCCGGTATAATACTGGTTTGAAAAGCGGGTTTGATTTTTGTACCCGCTTTAGAGCAGGGCAAATGCTGAGAAAAGCGAGTTAGTTTTCAAATTTTCCCATGATACATTGCGACCGAGATTCATTTATTCAAAGATGGCTGTTGTTATTGGTTGTGCACGTTGGTCCAGTGAAGAAATAAGAGCTTTAATTAACACCTGAGGAAATCAAGAAGTACAAGAAAAATTTGATAAAACTCTCCGGGATTCGGAAGCGCTTAAAAAATGTATGACAAATTAAAAAAACTGGATATGCTCGGACAGTCCCAAAAGTTCGTGGCAAAATAAAAGCTTTGTAACGGGACCTTTTCGTTGCTAATTTATATGGGAGTGCTACGCGCCAATTTCTTGTTTATGTTTCCCAAGATGAGCGATAACATAACAATATGGTTACCTTGATATTTCGATCGTTTGGTGATGGGATTGCCATGGGGATGACATTTATTATATTTAATTTTTATTAGTTCCTTTTTCTTCGGGGTAGCCATTGTATAGTCACATGAATCTATCAACCAATCACCAGATTCTCATGTAAACGGGCTGAAAAAAAATGCTAGTAAAAAAATGACCTTTCTCCCCAACTCCGATTCGCTGGTAATTTGTGGATTTGCATGTAAACGAGGCCTGTGTTAACTATACTTAAGCCATTCTTAATGCCTGACTAAATACAGTCAAACCCCGATTTGACGAATTCATCCGGACAGTACATTTCGACATCAAGATGGTCTTGGTTCAGCCCCCTAAAGGGCTTACATTGCAACAATGCCCCTTTGCAATCCCTTTGGAAAACAACCACCTTCCCACTCAGCCGTTATCGAACAAATTTTTTGTTTTGTTTTTTGTTACAGGAAAAGGTAAGCTTTAACAAAACTTTGTTCAAACAGGAAATGTATGGTTCTGTGTAAGATATATAAATTAAGTACCAGTCAAGAAAAATATTAGGCGAAGGGGAAGGAAAAAATATATTCAAATATGCTAGCAAAGTAGATATACAACAGATGCTTCCAAACAAAATATAAATATAGTGCAAAAATAAAGAAAGAAAAAAATAACAACAACAAAACAACAAAATTTATCACTAAACTGAGTCCACATTACTCATTCATTAAAATAACATCTCTACTTCCTGTTGATACTTTCCTCCCCCCCTTCTATACTATATAAGTGAATCATATTTTCTGGAAAAGGAAATTATTTTCTCTCATTTTGGATTATTTTTTAAGCTAAACTTTACTTTGCCATAAATGGAAGGTTTCTTTTTGAATTAAGAAATGTAGAGAGAGATTTATTGTTTGGAATTTTTTAAGAAATAACGCGTGATAAATTATCAGAGTAAAAATTAATTTTAATTCTTAATACACGTCGTAATTTTGAACTGATGTCAAATTACCAGGACGATGCCTAAGGCGGCACCTCATTTTCCAAGCTTCCACATCATATCAACGTGAGGGCTTTAAGCTAAACACAGAAAGAACTTTGAAGTCGAAAATGAAAGAATGTGCAGATTTGTATTTTAAGTCCTTGTACATACACACACACACAAATTGATATTTACATTTCTTCTTTCGTTGTTGATAAACATTAACTCTTACTTTTACATTTGCACATTTTTTATCTATTACATTTATCTAATTTTTTTTGTGATTGGGGATTAACTCTCACATTTTATTTTATCATTTGATTTGATTGGAGAATAATAGTATTTTAAAAACTATGTTATCATTTCTTAATTCTATAAATGTAAAAGAAATCAGTCGATATTTCCACAATTAGTTTTGATAAATTCGTGTGTGATAGTGAAACCAATTCCTTATATTATTAAAAAAAATAACTTTAATTGCTTGACAAAAACAACAACAACAAACTTGTTCATCGGCGAGAAAACTAACTCTAATCAGATTGAAGAGCGATGGCAAAGGCGTGTACCTGAAACGATTTCTCGGGGATGGCATGTGAAACGCATCGTAATTAAAAATCGATGACGCCCACACAATAATCAATACAATATAACGGAACTAGAGATATTGATTATCAAAAGAGGTGTTCGTTAAAACAATGATCAATTTTAGAATAATTCGGCTATCAGCCCTTGAGATTTTCACACATGCTTGAATCGTCATTCTCGTTTGACTATGGTTCAAAATTGTCAGATCCGTCGCCAATAGCCCTAGTGGGGTTTTGAAGTGATGCATAACAAATTTGTAGAAAGAGATAGATTTTCACCCTTCCACAAGATAATCAAAAAGAGAAGCAAAGAATACAAAATTATTTTAATTATCACTTTTAATTAGAAGAGTAAAAAAAGGAGAGAGGAAGAAGTGATATTTTTGATTAAGTAACACTTTGTAACGTCGTTACAGGGTAGCGTATTCAGTCACACAGCTAAACATTAAAAATAATTTTTATTTCTAGAATACGTAAATATTAGATGAATTAAAATTATACATCACACGCAATGCCTCCATCATTTTGTTTTGCAGGGAAGAAAACTAAAGTCCAGCGTTGAAATACTTGCAGGGTCGCCTAATCTTGAACTGGTTCTATTAGGTGCCTAACTCACCAATAGAATTCTGGGCGTTTCATTCAAGAAGCACAACCCTTAACCCAGTTCAGTTCACTAGAAACATCTTCGATATCCATTTTCACCCTCAGTGGAGTTGTCTCGTGTCCTTTAACTAGTTTCTGTTCATTTGTAGTGTTGATCAGTCGTACTGGTAACTTCCTTTCTTGTAGCTCGAAAATGTGAACACATAAGTGCTTGAGCATCAAAGAAAAAAATTAAATTCTTCGCGAAGGGGATAAAGACGTAAAGAAAAAGTTAGTACTTTAAAATTTGGTATTCCTCCAAACAGCTTATCAACTATTATAAAAAATAGAGATAAGTTACAAAATTATGATTCATTGAATTCATGTTCAAAAAGTTTCAGAACATGTGTCTATGAAGATGTCGACGAGGCAGTTTTGAAGTGGATACACACAACACGAGTAAAAATGTTCCGATCTCTGGACCTTTCGTAATAGAGAAAGCTCTTCAATTTGTGAAGACTTATGGATGCGACCCATTTCTAGGTAGCAATGGATGGCCAGAAAAATTTAAGAAAGGACACAGAAAAATACGCCTGAAGGGATTTTTGGTGCATTGCAAAGATGTGAGGCGCATTATGAAACAAAGCATTTCTTCAAAAAAAAAAAAATTTAACAGGTTTTATGAGTAATTAAATTTAAGGACGCATGTGGTAATGTATGTTTAAAAATTCTAGTTTTAAATTACTTGTAGGCTTTAAATTAAGAAAAATGTCCTTAAAATTCATCAATTTTAATATGAATTATTTTCTTAATGTTAAAAATACAATGTATTTTCCTCGACATTCTTTTTTCTTGCAGCTTTTCTTTCTTTTTTTTTTGATGGGTAAGATATATAAAATAAATAGATATTGATTTACAAAAAGGCGTGAATAATAGTTTTTTAGCGTTTACGAATTTAAAATATGTTTTATGGGGTTTAAAAAGTATATTGAAAGATGAACCGCTATATAACGAATTTTCCATATAACGAACTTTCTTTCGCGATTTAGCGACTTCTTTAAATATAGGTCTGACTATATTTTTATCTTCCAAAGAATAATTCTGTATGCTATTTCTTTTATCTAAGTAATATTGAATAACGGATCTATCTTGAGTTTATGCTTTATGCTATTTTCTGAGTGCTCACAGAATTTTATTTCTCCCGATTTTGGTACAATTGCCGGCTGGGTGGCGTGGTTGGTTTGTCGCTGGCCCTCTGCATCCAAGGTTGCGGGTTCGACCCCGGCTCAAGTCGGGGGATTTTAGTGATGCAGAAAATCGACAGCGGCCATGTCGTATGATTATACGGCATGTAAAAGATCCCTAGAGTGTCTGTTTGGCATGGGCACTCTCGGTAAAATTAAATCCTGGTACAAGTTCGCATCGTCAGAGCTCAGGTGCCTCCCTCTGTGGAGGAAACTGGGCGTCAAAATTACCTGCGGCGATTGGTATCCGCCTATACGGCGCCGCACTAAAGAGTGATACCAGCTCTTGGGGGTGTACTAGGTCTGCAAGGGTAAACATACCAATCCGCAACCCATTGGATAAAAAAAAAATTTGGTACAATTCGATGTATGCTGTTACCCAGGATGTTTCGTAATAATTCAAAATAAAAACGGGAGATTCTTTTTGCATGGGGGTGCTCTTAAATTCCAGAAGTATATACAAAAGAAGGAAATAGACACAGTCGTGGTGCGTTATTTTGTCGTTAGTTAAACAAGTTGTAATGGATGGGCTATCCCATCCATTGGTGTGTGAGAGTTAGAAGGAAAACTATAGCCATAGTCAAAACCACAATTTATTTACTATTCTCAACAACGACACAAATTCAACAGCCTAAATTAAGAAATGCACCAATTGATAAATAGGGGAGCAATCGCGAAGCAGACGAAATAATTGTTGAATGAATAATAAATCGGCTCACTTACACTTAACACTTCCAGGCAATACACCTTCTTATATTTGGAGATAATTTCTAAAGCAATCCAATTCCAACCCACCGACTCTAATTTAACTACTAATTGAAACAAATCGTCAATCTTAATATTAATCAAATAATCTACGAAGTGCTCTCGTCTAGCTTTACTTTATCTTCATGTTATCCTTTAACTTCTAACCTCTCTCTATCCTACTCGAACCCGAAAGCTAATACTTAAATACATGACATAATTTACATAGAGCGGGTCTTCTTCTTCGGGAGGAAGTTTTCAATTAAATAATATTTAAAGAAAGTGTTATTCCCAAGAGGATTGTTAGAAAAAACGCGGTTAGGCTCGTTACAAAGTTATAGTATAAAAACTATTTAAGAAATTAGATTTTAAGAAAATTTAGGGAAAGGGGCGACAAGTTTGCTTAAAAAAAAAAAAAAAATGAGGGTGTAAACATGGAATACTATTGGAAATAACTGGATTACAGGGTTGGTTTAATAGGTGTTAAGACCATATTTAATAACACTTCAGAATTTAGGGGGTTTAATTGTGATCATGAGAAAATATTGTAAATGGAAGAGAAAGGTCAAAAAGGAGAGAAAGAGGTTACGGAATCGCGGGATCTTGACATACTTGTACCATGGGGAAAAAAGCAAATCACTCAGCGATCGTAGGTCTTGTGCGTTTCGAAAGCACTGAAGTGTCGATATGGATAAGAAACGATGTTTTATGGGGAATTCCATTCGGTGCATACATTAAATCCGTTACTGATTTCACGGCATCATATTAAAATATAAATAATGTTTAATTAATTTAAATCAACTGCGGATTGAAAGATGACCCTATGAAAATTTCATTGGCAAATTTAAACAATTTTCGGGAAACAGATCAAATTTTGTCTTAGAGCGTGCAAAAACGGCAATTTTTTAAACAAAAGTAGAAGATATTTATTTGGATTTGTCACGTCTAGGGATTGCACTATCGGACCAAAAGTTCAATACCGGTATTTGTTAGGTTTTAATACCGGTCGTCGAAATTTTAGAAAAAGAAAGAAACCACAGGTGTTTATTTTATTTGCCAGTTTTACAAGAGAGTGTAAATGTCACAAAAAATAATCTCCAACTTTTAAATTATAAGAGTATATAAAGAATCACAAAAAAGTAAAGGAACACTTTATTTAATTAAATCACACAAAAGTATAAATATCACTATTAAATCTGTGGTCTGTAGTTTTCATCATATAAATAATGAAGCCAAACCGAAGCATTATCAACTGATTTTTTATGTTCATTAAAGTTATTCTTATTCATTATTATGGGTTATTATTTATGAGTATATATATAATAAATGTGAAAAATATATTTTGAACTCTAAAGTATGATATGCAAATACAATGTGAATGACAAACGCGCCAATTAAAAAAATATTGTAATATTATGCACTTTCTTCACAACTACAACCTTGTTTTCACAGATACGAATATGAAACTACTAATCCTGTGCGTGTGCAGTATTGCTCTGAGCTGTAATAGGATAGTTTTGGCCCTCCTCCTTGGATGATTTACATATTTTATCACTTCTCTTAATTGTACGATGCAACTTTATACTCACAGTCTAATTAATTTCTTCCGTTAGGGAGACATAAAAACAAAAACGTTTACTATTTTGCTCTGTTGGTGATCCCAGAACATATAGTGGATACAATTTTAAAAATTTCTAGCAAATACAGAAAAAACGGTGTTTAAAATTAAGGAAACTCGTATTTCAAAATTGCACAAATGGCTCAAAATATCGGTTTACCGGTATTGCAATCCCTAGTCACGTCTTCTTGAGCGTGGCTACAGGGCCGGCTCTAGCAGTTTTGCTGCCCCGGACAAATATGGAAAATGCCACCCCTCTGTCCAAAGCAAAAATTATTAATAAAAAAGATAAATTGTTCACATAGATACACACCTAGAAAACTTGAATAATTCCTGCGAACAAAAAGGTAACAAAAATAACGAGTAATATGCAAGAGAAGGAATTGTCCATTTCAACAGTCTAAATTTTTCGAAAAAGAGTCTGCTGGTGGTGGGGATCAGAAACGTTTATTTTAACTCATAGTAACTACACTCAAGATAAAATAAAACATTTCCTGTGGCTCTTTATCTACCAAAAACTTACTACTGTTATCCCCTTTCGGATAACTGACACCGGACATCATATGAGTGAATGTATCATATGGTCATATTGAAGAAAATAAATGTCATATTTCAGGAGGAACTGTTTGGAATAGGCACTAACACAAAGACCTTAAAGTGAAGTTTAAAAACGAATGTCAGTAATTGTGGCGTTAAAAAGACATACCTGTTATTTATCCTGAATTATGGAACCAAGGAGTTTAGGGTTAAACTTAACAAGATTGATGTGCCAAATGTGAAAATTTGCTATTGAAGGGCCAGATTCATCTTTACCATTAAAAGCATTTTTGTTTGTTGCTCAGTTGTTTTATGCAACAGTTATTTTATGATTAAATTTTAATTAAATCATGTGTTTCTTAAACTTTAAACACTATATTTCACAATACAGTTAAATATTGAAATCTTTTAAAGTAAATAGCTCTGTACTAGCTGACGAAGATATTTAAGTTGATAAAATTACAAAAATTTTATATGAGGTAAACAGGAGCCTACCCAAAGGCGAAAAGTACGACAAGGAGTCTATGAGACAAAAAAGTTTGGGAAGCTCAGCACTACAGGGATGAAAGGCTGAGTCGACCTTGCCCAGCCTGGGTTTGAGCTCCAGACCTATGGTGAAGTGCAATAAACTACCACTCAGCCACTGAGCTTCATAAAAGACCTAGTGGAATTTAATTTGAAATTAGTTGTGTACCTTACAAAATGAAACATTTGGTAAGAAAATGTAATGATTTTCAAACAGCAATATAATTCAAAACTACATTTTTGTTTTCGATAAAACAAAAAGTGTTTTGAAACCGGCTGGGTGGCGCGGTTGGTTTGTCACTGACCTTCTGCACCTAAGGTTGCGGGTCCAAGTCGGTGGATTTTTGTGATGCAGAAAATCAACAGCGCCCATGTTGTATAATTATATGGCATGCAAAAGATCCTTATAGAGTGTCTGTTTGGCTTGGGCGCTTTCGGTAACAGTAAATCCTAGTACTGGTTCACATCATCAGAGCTCAGGTGCCTCCCTCTGGGGAGGAAACTGGGTGTCAAAATTACTTGCGGTAATTGGTATCATCTATATGGTGCCGCACTAAAGAGTGATACCAGCTTCTGGGGATGTACTAGGTCTGCAATGGTAAAAATACCAATCCGCAGCCCCATTAGATAAAAAAACAGAAAAAAGTGTTTTTATCATATTTAAAACACTATCATAATATTTATTAATTTAGAATACAAAATTTTATTTATGAACAAATTGTAATATAAATAAAACTTTTAAGAAACTGATTTCAGAAATATGAATTAAGCTTTATATAAAATTTTGAGGATCGTTATAATTTTTTACTTAACAACGGACTACATACTAATTAAAAAAATGGTTTGCTGCATTAAAAAACCATTTCAGGAATTAAAATAAAACTTATGTATTCAAAAAGTAGCTCAGTAATTTCATATAATATTTAAAACTGAATAATGTAACAGCTAAGAAAAGCCAGATTAAGAATTAAAAATATGATTATGTAGTAAGAGAACTTTAATAATGTACACACACAAAAAAAAAACTCAATTTAAATAATATCCATAGAAATTAAAAAAATGCATAGAAGTCTTTTTCTTCATTCTTTGCTAATAATTTTCATTACTTTATCAACAAAACATTCAGTGTTTGATTTAGTGTAGTCTTTTCATTGAGATTATAAAATCCCATTCCTTAAAGTCACACTGATTAAGAACTACAGTGAAAATTGATTAACACAAAAACTGAAATATTTTTTTCAGGTATAAGCAGATAGAAAAAATAAAATTATAGAACAAATTAAGTTTATAAGAGTACATTATCACACATATATGTATATATATACATTCATTTAATACACAATTTTCAACTTTTTTGAAAATAATCTAATGTTTTTCTTTGCATTGCTATTTTTAGAATCAAATAGTCAACAAATTGTTCAATGTTGTCGATATAGTTATTCATTTCCCTATTTGAATGTGCGTCTAAATAACTGCGCATACTTTTCATGATGTTCCTTATTTCAGATGACATGGGAACAGGATCTGCATTAGACATTTTTATTTTTGTCTTTA
>BMAO01003511.1:0-14178 GCA_019973975.1 Trichonephila clavata
CTCATCAAGAATTTTAAGAATGGATTTGTATTTTAAGAAAATGTTTCCTCGTGCACAAATGAATGTAAAGAAATTTTAATGAAAAAGGGTTTTATAAATCTATATAAACAGAAACACGAAATACCATAACTTTTTTTGCTTGTGTAACGTTTACTTTTGCTAAGTACTTAGAATTTATTGAAAAAAAACCGGGGATTTCTTAAGCTATAGAAATAAATGATCATTGTTTTTTTCCCCTGCTATGAATGATAGCCCTTAATGCACATTTTAATGTCGGAAAAATGAGAGTACTACATCGATTTTGTAGTAGAAACAAAAGTAGAAAATACTTTTGTAGTAGAAACTTTCTCTCCATAAAATTCAGAAATATCATTCAAACAAAAGTTTGTTTATATTAAGGTGACCTGTTTCAGGGAGGATAGTTCTTTTATAGGTTCTGTCCATCCTCGAAAAGTGTTCTTATAGCTGTCTCCCTTTTCGAAATTTTAAAAATAATCTGTTAATCTCTGTATTCAGAAATGCCAGAATGAACTGTTACGCGTCATGTGCCGATACAGTATGAATTATCGGACATATTAATGTATGTTGTACACAATCAGGCAACTATTTTTCACAAAACCATTCAAAAGATTGGCGGTGAACGTATTTCAGCTAGAGAAATTAGTCTTATTTTGAACGATTTTATCATTCAATAAAAATCAGGCTTTGAAGAAAAATTTAATCCTTTAATAAAATAAAAAAAAATTGTCAAACTTAGAAGAATCAAAATTGGACATTAAGGAAAAGTTCACCAAAGAAGAGCACAGCTTTTACTAAACATGCTTCCAATATGTAGAAGAATGGTCTGAAACAAATATAATAGGAAATAACAGTTTTCAATGGTCTTTTTCGGCTTCATTACAAGTAAATTGGACATATATATAAAATTGTGTTGAGTTTTTTTCGAAAAAAATTCCTGACATTAAAATCAGTGACAATTGTCTGTTTGAAGAATTTAGAAGACTAAATATATATTTAAATTCCGATAATTAGAAAAATGGAATAATCAGCATGTTGAACTGACAAAAGATAGGGGAAAATCTTGAACCATTCAAAAATGAACACATACCATATGGAAATTAAGTTATTCTTGTTGAATTTAGGTTGTACTGCCCTGGAACTAATACAGCAATTGAAAGAGTTTTTTTTATTCAATTGATAACGATTTTTATATAGAAAAGTAAGAAATCAAGATTGAATGTTGATACTTTAGTGCAGCACTTACAGTAAAGTTCAATATGAAGGATATTTCTTGCTTAACGAAATTTCCGATACGTTAGAAAATATATTGACCAAAAAAAAATTCATTCAATGGAAAAATACTCATTTATGTAAATAATTAAAAAAGATGTAGGCGTAATTAGTGTATTTTTGTTTGAATTAATAAAATGTTTCACATATTTACGCTGTAATTTTTTTATTAAATTTTGTGACCTCTTTTTCAATGTAAAAAAATGGGTAACCTAATTTATGTAAATCATTAAGAACTTGCGAGAAATCTTAATTATACCAGGCAACTTGATCTTTGGTGTAAAAAAGCTTGCTAATAACTTTAATTTAATTATTTATAGTTAGTAAATCTGTCAAAATCATTCATAAATATGAAAAATCTCTCTTACAACATATTGAGTTATATATATAGGTCGTATCCTTATTGTTTATCTTTTTCATTACTACGTAAACTTTTACTAAATGATCAGAGTTTTTAAATGGGAGGTTGAAAGCTGTGACACAATTAAATAGTTCCAAAGAAATCTTACTTCAATATCACTTTCTGTCAATTTAAGCAGATTGTTTATATTTGAACATTTTTGTATATTTAAGACAATTTCTGAATTTTTATAAACATATTCATTTTTTGAAAACTAATACAGTGAGAATTATACATAAGTTTATATTATTAAATGTTTAAGAGAATTATTTTGCAAAGGTATCTTCTTAAATATTTACTTTACCAAAAATAGAAAAATAAACTGACAAATGCAAAGTTCGAAAAACACGTTTTGACCTTTTCAATTTATTATTGAAATTATATAGCATTTTTTTTAAACATTTACTAAATATATACAAACCAGAACATCAATTTATTTATTTTATTAAATCTCCCTTGAACTTCGTGTATTCTTGAATTTTGATATTCGAAATACTCGACGTTCCAAAAAGCCGTCTCGAACTAACAAAGTGCTTCTCCAAGCATTTGAGAGCACATTATCTTGGCCGTTAAGAGTACTTAAGGAAGATATTTTAACTTCCGGGGGAAAGTTTTGTGTACTGTGACATTCCAGAACCACAAACATGCAATATTAAACAACTGATTTTATTCTATCGAGATTTAGTTCAGCTAAAGGGAAAACAAAATTCATTTTATTATCTGATGGGATCTTAAAACTGAAATTCTTTTAAACTTCATTGTTCCTTTATTTGTACAGCATTTTATATTAAAAATGAAATAAATTTAATTCCTTAGGTTTTTTCTAAGAAATCCCTAAATTATTATCCTAAACATGAAATTTAACCGTGGTGTTTTTTGATACAATGTTGTTGTTGTCGTGTCCTTCCCGAAGAGAATGAATGAAGTTGCCAAGTCTCTAAGACAGGTTGGACTTCTTAACGATAGATGGCGACACCACCTATCTCCACTTCCACAATTTAGACATGATTTGGAGGGGAGGGAAATATTTTCCAACACCTGCACCCGTGGTTTCTTCTGCGACCACCCATCAGACTTTCGGACCCACTGATTTAAATGAGCACTACTCCATGTGTAGTAGGGATGTATTGGTGGTGTCAGGCGTTGAACAGGGCCTCTAGTCTGGAATCTGATGCCTAACAACTAGGCTACCCACGGCCACTTTTGGTGCAATATTTTATACATGTATTGCTTCGGTTGCTCGTGAAAAAAGCTTGTGACGGGTCCCATTCGCGCCCTTTCACTAATCCTCTTGGGAAAATACTTCTTTAACTGCAGTTTGAGTTTAAAAACCCCTTTCCTGAGAGAACTTGATTTTTGCTAATTTGAGAGATATTGAAACCCTGGCAATGGGTGAGTTAGAGTTAGTAGTTATACTCTATTATTAAAGTGAGATTACCGAAGTGCCTTTCGAAACTTTGGTGAAAGACATAAGGATTCGACTGAATTTTAGACGACCCAGGAGAGATTTGACGCATGCTCTTCTATCAGATCACACTCAGAAAAGTGTTTAATTATTTGTCTTTGAAACTTAAGATAGTTATCTAAATTAATTGCTCCCTTGGTTTATAATCTCGTTGATCGTAAATTAATTGAACCGAAATAAAAATTATTTTTATAACAATATCTGTTGATTCGGTGTCCCAAACCACACCTGTGTCCTAAGGGCCGCGACATAGTGCTGTCTTTATGTGTTTAGGATACATTATATTTACTTTGAAACGGAATCTGCTCAAGAAGCCAGTTTTATTCTTTCCGGTATTGGAATGAGTAAATATATGGTTTAACAACTCAAGAGCCAATTTCAGCTTAACTGGCATTAATGGCATTTGAGAGAGAGAGAGAGAGAAGAGTTACACTTAAAAATACTAAAGTACAGAGCTAATCAAGTGTAATTGGTCTTAAATCCCTTGGAAGATTTTCTTATAACTTTAATTATTAATTACTGTAATTAAAGATAAGAAATAAATTCTGATAACACCTTTATTAAAAGATTTGTATTTTCCTCGGGAGTTCATATCTTTTCAAAACATTTCGACTTTATACCTGCCTGCGGGTGTCTTCCTAGAGTGCCTGCTGAAAGAAAAAGAGCAACAATACGCGAAATGTCATATTTCAAAACAGCATTCCGGTGAGAAGTGACACTATGATTCTTTATATGCTTGTGCGAGTACTTTTTATATGACGAGGAGTGTGGAAACCTAGATTGTTGCTAATAGATATAGTAAAAAAAAAAGATCTTCTAAAATATAATTTGGTGTTCCTTAATTTGTGTGTAATATGGTGCATCCATTACATTTCCTTTTACGACCAATATTTTTTTTTCATGGACGTAAGCCCCACGGATCATCAACTGCTTTATTCGCCAAAAGTCTTTGACATTGTAAGGGTCATTTTGGACATCTTCGTCGCCATTTGATTTATCTGCACTGCTTGTACAAGATAACAATAACCAGTATACAAATTCTAATAATCGAAAGAATAATGCGGAGAGCATTCTGTATCGGGGCATTGTAAAGCTTAAGATAATATTTATAATATAGAAACAATAAAAATATTTATTATTTAAAAAATTATTTAACTTACTGCGTATAAGTTTGGTTATTTTAGTATTTTACAACATTGTGTTAAGTTAAAAATTATAAGCATTTTTAAAGATAATTGGCTGGGAGTATTAATAAATTCTTTAATACATTATCATTAACCTCTTAACAGGTCCCAGATGGATCCACAGTTATATATTCAGGGTAAACTTCAGGGTAGAGGACAACATGCCCGAAATATCTAGGAATCATCCTAGAAGCTGAACTAAGATTTACGGAGCACATTAAGACTTGTGCAGGCAGGGCTTTGAAAAAATTAAAAGATTATTAAAAGCCTTTGCGGTACAGATTGAGGAGCCAGTCCCAATACCTTAACGACAATCTTTGTTTTACTTATAAGACCGGTTATGGAGAGAATATGCCTCTTCCATCTGGACGCAGGCATCTAAGACCACACTGGAGAAATTAGATAGTGTTCAGGTAAGAGCGACAAGTTTTATTGTTGGGGCGGTGACCTCTGCTAACAACTTAAGGGTCGTAAAAGAGTGTGGCCTTGATATCCTTGAGAAGAGAAGATATAACTTGACCAAATTCACAAAGCGGTCCAGAAGTCGTGTACCAACACACATTGCCAAGAAACCTTTGAAAATTATAATAGTAACACAAGTTTAAAAAGATCTTCTCCAATGCAATTTGACAGTGAAATTAGAATACCCCTTGGCCTTGAACAAAACACATTTTCTATTTATCAGGAACTTCTTTTCTCTGCTGGGCTTCCTAAGAACACCACAATTATAACAAGTCTGCTAAAGCCATGCACCAAATTTGAGCCTACTAGTATCATCAAGGCAAAAGGGGCTCAAGACTATTGATAAATATCCAAAAGATTATTTTGTACTAGCCTATACAGACGGTTTTTCTGATGAAACATTCTTGAATGGAGGCTCGAGAGTATTTATGACCACTACATGTGATGCAAACCACTAACGAGTAATCGGTGCTGGTGTCATTGCCTCTTGCTTTACTTGTAAACATAGAGCGATAATTAAGGCTCTTGATTTATATGAGTGTCTCCAAATTCTAGAACAGGCTAAGGGTCTTGTCAATTTCTGTGACTCAAACGTAGCCCTCTAGGCAATTCCAAATAGAGGTTCATGGATTACTGAAGAGATTTGCTCTCGCCTGATTAGATTACAGGAGTTAAATAAAGTCTGTTTTCTCCAATTGTTAGCTGCACATGTTGACATTGCAGGCAATTAAAATACAAATAAACTGGCGAAAGAAGCTAGAGATCTTAATAATGAAAACTTTTTCAACGTTAATTTATTAGGCGCAAATGATGTCACAAATTTCAAATTGAGAGAGAAGTCAATTACTGTAAAGCATCAAATCTGTAAAATAAGTGGAGACCGCCTTACAACATACACTAATGCTTGGCTAAGAACAAGTCATCACAGAGGAATGAAGTTTGTCAGGGATGGTAGAAGAACATATAGGAATTGTGATAGCTGTTTAGATACAGAGCTAACACTTGCTCATATTTTGACTGTCCAGCTATTCTTACTGCTCTACAAGAAATAGGGGTATTTTTCTCGCCAACAAACCTCAATGTGGACAATATTGCACAGATTGCCAAAAGTCATCTGGGAACATGGTACTGTCTGATTTGGTTCCGTCAGGGATACGACATCATCATCATCATCATTAACCCCTTAAAACCTTCCCTGCTTCACCTATAAGCCGTACTGGCCCTATGTTTGAACCTCTATCGCTTTACCCGAGCGCCGTACGTGCATTCTCGTTTCTCTATCCTTTCTAATGTTTTACTTGTATTTTTCAACTTTTAATATCAAATTAGTTGCATGGAGGGCAGTAGTCGTTCAGTAAAACAGGTTAAGAGTAAATGCTATTAAAAACTGTAAAGTAATTGTACATTTATATTTGCAGCCTTGTTAGTAGCTTCCACGTTAAGCATTCATGTAAGAAAAAAAAAACTTACAGGGAGAATACTATTATTTTTATTAAAATTAAAACTGTCCTAAATGCCAAAAAATATTAAAAATGTTAATTTTAATAAAATTTTCCTGTTTAAAATTGTGAAATTATAAAACAATTTCAATAAAAAAAAATGCGACATTTCTTGGAAACAATTCTAAAAAAAATGAAACTTAAGGAGTAAAGTGACGCCGGCGTTTTTATCTGTCTTGGTCGACTGGTGTGTACTTAAAAAGAATGTACTTAAAAAGAAATCATTCTTTGCAACACACTATTTTTTTTCTCTTTTTTTTTAACGTTGAATAAAATTTTTTGTATTAACATTTGGTTATGTGTGTTTTTTTAAAAATTATTATTACTCAATTCATCTAATATAATGAAAATAATTGTGTAATATAATGTGCAATATATGACAACATGTAGGCTATTTGGATGACAATGTTTATAAGTTTTTCCTTACCTGTGTGTATTTATTTTCTTCTTCAATGCACCGATTTAATTTTTTTTCCCAAGTGGAAGAGATATACATATATTTTTTTAACTACAATTATAGGATTTTTTTTTATTTGGTTTTTTCTTTACCTGCCGCTGTGGCGGAGAAATCCGTCCTTCCGAAATACGATTCTTTTTTTTGCGCTGCTATCAGTAAAACTATTTTAAACGCTTTGGAATGCAATAAAGTGTCCTTGACAGAGTGTGTGTGTGTCTTTTCTTCACCCCCCCCCCACAATACACAGTTACCAGCAGTTATGGGGTTAATATGTGCCAGACCATTTAAAAAAATAGTTTCCAATGCACTGAATTAATGATCTCATTTTCGAAACACTGACTTCTAATGTAAAATTAAATTAAATACAGAAATTTAATGAAAAACTAAGAAATTTAATGACATAAGGGTTTTTGTACTTACAGTTTTCAGCAGTACTTCGCAAAAACACTAACTATTCTCCAATAAGCAAGGTACTTTAATAAAATTAAAGTTATAAACATTCAACACTTAATTTATCTTCAATCATAGAATAGGCAAATAAAACCAGAATAGATCAAATTAAGTTTAAAAAAGAAAGATTCACTGACAAAGTCATTCTATGACAAGAGACTGACGTGAAGCATAGTTGGAAAGTCAAGGCCTAGATTCCCTTCTCGACTTGTCAAAAAAATTGCATTGAGGTTCTCATTAAGTAGAGAGATAAAAAAATATTAATTATATGCTAGCCGTTTTCTTCAGCACTTAATATCTTCCTCAAACAAAGAAACGAAACTTTCCAACACTTTCGATAGAAGCATCTTTTTCTCTAAAATCATATTTGTTTTTCCTCTTTACATTTAAAGTACACTGAGAAATACGTTATAAGTTTCAAATAAATATAAGTTTTCTTGCCTTTATAGTCCGTTATCATATATGTGACTTTAATTTGTGTGTACCATAGATATATTGATTCTTTATAAGTAATTTTAAATGAACATGAGAGCTGGTATTTTTTTTTGAATTTTTTATTTATCCCTGCATTAAAACATTTTGAGCGTCCAAGTAATCTGCTTGTATTACAAAAAGTACACATTTTTTTCCCCACTGCATGCATTTGATGCCGGTATTTTCTGTATTGTTGAAGATCATGTAAAATACGAGCTTGTTATAAGTGCAATTACTTAAAATATGTATAATTTAAAATCACCGATTATAATGTAAGCAATTTTACATAATTTATATAAGCATCTTCAGTTTACAACCAACTTAGTTAATTTCTTAAAAGTGAAAATAAAAGTAAAATACTACCAAAAATTATAAATTACATACTTTAAATGGAAAACTTCCAATTTTTGAAAGATTTTTTTTTAAAATAGCTCAATGAAAAATAAGAATAGATTCATTTGAAGTACACCAAAAAGGGAATGCATTATATTTTATATAATGTTTTTAAATATAACAAAAATAGGTATTTTTTCCCGTTCACCAGTGCAAATCTCGCCAAGTAGAGTTTATCGGCGACATCACACAATATATACGTGAAAAAAAAGTTTAATAAATGTTAGTTCTCATCGATTTTTCATCCATTTATTTATGTTATTATAAGGAAAGACCGCTACTCTTGAAAATATTGAGGTAAAAAGTTAGCAGCGAGAATATTCCGTTTGGCTTCGGTTGTATCATTTTCGGCGACTTTATCGCTTGCGCCTGCGAAACGGAAAAGTACCCAACAATGCTTAAAATGTATTTAAAATCCACAATTGGCATTTTCCTTTACTTTCAATGTTTTTTTATTCATACAAATAATTTAATTTTCTTTATTAAAAGTATTTTCAAATCTTACATCACGCATTCGATTCTCTTTTGCCAATATTCGTCGTGCAAGTGTATGCAGTCAATGATACATCAAAACTAACACTGACAAATTGTTTGCCTATATTGTGCACCATAAATCTTTCTGAAATGTTCTAAAACTCATTCTCAATTGCCTTAAAAGGACTTCTAACAATATTAAAAGTATAATTGTAGAAAAACTTAATTTTTAACGGAAAGATGATATAGTTAAAATAGAAAGAAATTGATAAATTCCAGTTATGAATTCAATGTATAAATTTCTAGGATTTTATAAAATATGTTTTCTTTGTTAGATAGTTACTAAAAAATTAAAGTATGCGAATAGGTAGCGTTTCACATAAAGGGATTTTAAAAAATGTATTCTTTTGCTTATAAATAGTTCGAGCCAAGTGAAAAATAAATCCAATGTATTGTAATTTACATCCCACACATACTGTATAAATTTATCTTTCTTTTCTTATATATATTAATAATAGGTTAGTAGATTAATTAATATGTAACAATCATTCCTGTTTGGTGGGGGAAAATGGGGCAACAACCCGTCTTTTCCTCAACTTCAAAAAAAAAATCAGAGTAGGCCATTAAATTTAACATATGTAATGTAACTATAATTATTCCAGAAACTTTATATGATTTAATTTTAGTCAAAACAAAATAATCTGACTAAATCTTACTTATTTCATTATGTGAGCTCTAATCCATAACCATTCCACATATATAATTGGGATATTAATTATAAAATTATTGGTTCCTTTTTCCAACCCCGTAACTGCCACCGTTTTTCACACTGTTACGCGTATGCAGTGTTTGGGGGGGGGGGGGGGAGGCACAAATAAGCAATTTTTTTCTGTGAAATAAGTAAATCCTTTCCAAACATTGTTAAGGTCATTTTAATGCATTCTAAAGCCGTTGGACTATTTTTAAACAGAGCAGCACAATGCAAAGATTTGTACTTTGAAAGGACGGATATATCCGTCTGCGGCGGTTGATGAACGGATTGAGTGAGACAGATACATACTTACGCTGCAGTTAATAGGTTAAAATGAGATAATATTTAATTAGAAGGATATATGCTTATGTGTTTTGCAACATGTAAAGAAATTATTTAAATCCTTGAATCTCAAAAACATTGATTTCCATCGTATTATAAACTCATTAAAACTTTTAGAGTAAAATATAAATTTATTTCAGTACTATATTTTTGTAGGGTATATTATCAGAAGGTTTATTCATATCAGAACAAACACAGACTAGATTCATTTATTCTTCTTTGATATACTAATCAACTCATTATTCATACACACTTGTGAAACATCTTACAATAGAAAATCGAATTTTCTGTGTGAAGATCATTTTCAACTGGAAGTAATTAATTATTATAGATGAAGCTAACAATTCTTATATCATTATTTAGTCCCTTTATCTTGCAATGTGTTAATTTCTAGCAAGCTATTTTATTAAAACTATATTATCAAGCATAATCTACCGAATAACATTTTTTGTTCTATTTAGTAATCAAATCCTTATTCTTACACAATTGCAAAATACTTATCGACAGAATATCGAATTTTTCCACACAAAAAAAGGGAAAGGCTTTCACAACCCTCTCCATATTTAAAACTAGACAATTAAAACTGCATTCCTGTAACTTGGAAAAGTAGATCGTATTACACAAAGGAGCTGGGAAAGACAGAGAGCAGGCGGAGATAATTAATTGATCGGACCAGAATTACTCCAACGCATGACACGCAACGCAAAACAGGGCCTTATCTTTCCCCTATAAAATGTAAAAATAGAAATAACTATCCGGATAGGTTGAATTAACTTCCTTTTAATTAAAAGGCGGGGAAATTATCAAGACTTGATACGATCCGTAATTTTCGAAGAACTATCCTCAGGGATTTCGTAATTTGACGTTTTTTCTGATCGTACTGATCGTATCTCACGACAGAGTCTTCAAGAAATTACACTAGGAAGATCCGTAGTCTGTTTAAGTTGTTTTTGGTCGATAAGAAAGTAATAAGAAATAAAACCACACTGAATGTCTGATATATTTTTCGTGGTTTTGCAAGTATGGAAATAAAGAAAATAAGTTGCGCTTACAAGTTGATTTAAAGAGATTTCAGACTTATTCAATGATAATGGTTGCAAAATGGATAACCCTTTTTGTTTAAGGTATCCGCCCTCTTTGATATGACCTCTTTTAAATCAAAACACATATTTTTAATTTCTTATTTTTGCTGAAGGGAACAATCTTTTGGTTTTATAAAACATATTTCTTTGTTTCTACATTATATCGAGGCAGATTTGTGACGGATGTATACACGTCCTTACACTAACCCACTAGGGCATAAGTTCTCACGTGGGTGATACCTCCCCTTGTGGGCGTTTGAGGCTTTCAGGGGGCGTTGAGATGGTCCGGAGGGGCTTGGGCAGATTAACCAAAAAAGACTAAAAAAACACGTTGATTATGCACTAACAAAGTAAACTTTAATATTGTTTACCTTATGTTGATTGTATGTATTTAAAATCATTCCTTATATCACATGTACAAATATTCACATACTTCGGTAGTACGGGAAGGGGATGAAAAACTTAAAAATTACATTACATTCAGAAAGTACATTAATTTGAATGATATAGTGCATTTAATTTCTGTAGTGCACGTGTTGTCTTTGTCTGTGAGCAGTAGGAAACATGTTTCGTTCACTGCATTTCATTACGTATATTTATCCAAGAAACGTAATTAAATATGTTAACCAGGAATTAACGTGATTCTTTAAAGGCTGAAATTGTCAATTTATATTTATTTTGAAAGCAAAAGTTTTTTTTATAATGAATTACTTCGTGTCATCAAAAACCCTGGCTGTCTTTATAACAGGTAATCTAAAACTCTTTTCTTCCACTCTTTTAAATTAAGAATAAATTCAGTAGCATTTCGATTGCACACACAACAATATCCTTCCTACATGTGACTAAAATATATTATACTACACATTTAAATATATTTGAGGCAATAGATATTTCAGATTCGCAAGTAAAAAAGGTGGGATTTTAGAAAAAAAAATGAAATTAAAAAAAAATATTTTTTTAGTAATAGGATATTTTTTAAAACTTAACTCCTGTTTTTACCATGTACTATGTACACTCTTATTTCTCTAGAGTAAGAGGGGGCGGTGTCGAAATATTCACTATAAAAGGGGGCGTTATCAAAACATTTATTAGAAAAGGAGGCGCCAGTTCAAAAAGGTTGGGAACCTTTGCTCTAGAGAAATCTTTGGGGCTATTAAAGTTTATCAATCTTCTACGAAGAAGACGTGATATTCAAATTAAGTTTATTATATATAGTTCAAGTTCGCGGTTTAAAGAGGTTAGTGGGTTAGAAGGTGAAGAAGAGGATAGATAATAGAAAGTTAGAAGGTTAGTTAACTAAAGGTGACAAGTGAGATACAAGATGAAGAATACCGCAAAAGATTAGAAAAGCCTTGTGAGAGATTAAAGACAGGAAAATAAGATATTGATAAAGAAATTAAAAAATTCAGCCTTAATTGATTAGAAGACTGAATACAGTTCAGGTATATTATGACCTTCATATTACGTTTGATATTTAAAGTATTAAAGAGGTTAAGTGACCTGTAGTTATATATCTACCGTGTAAAGTAATATTGAGGTGTAGTAGATCGATTATTTTTAAAGTGGTTGATTTATTAGATGTATTCTCCAAAAACACGACTCTCGTCCCCTCCCTCTGTTGACTGATTGGAACATCCTATTTATTGTGTTGCATTGAATTGTGTTTGAGTCGATTAAAGTGATAAATAAAATAATTGGAACTTATGTCAAATCATCCTTCACTTTCTTCCACACCTTTAGCTGGGTCACAGGGTAGACGGGAAAATATTTATAATGTTTTAGTATGCTGTTCTAAAAAAATATTCTTAGAACATGTTCGGACAACTTAAAATCTTTAGTATATATTTTGAATTCACTAAATAGTTTAAGTGTGGATTTATTATTAGAGTTATTAAATGAATTTTAAGTATTTTTTTAGAAATTGAGTGCTTACGAGTTAATATTTATAACGGTTTCTCTCAAAAATTTTCAGAGACTTCATTTATAGAACAATTCCCACATATTTGTATAAGAAGTTTTACTAAATAAGAAATACAACTACACTGATTGTAAGATACATTTTTGTTTAGTTTTTGCAAATAAGGAAGTAAAAAATAAGTTATGTTAACAATTTGATTTGTAAAATATTTCAGACAGTGCAACAATAATAGATGCAATATTCGTATGCATAACTTTCTTTTTTTTAATTAAAGTATTTAAAACGTTTTGAATTCACTTAAGGATTTAAATGTTTTTGACTCCGGATGGGATTAGCTGCTTTTGAAATATGTATTCAATGTATTTTTAATATTTACTAGAAACTGGTTGTTCACGAGTTCATCAGATGGGACCTGTTATGGCCACACTGCGGACCTGTTATGGCCTCCTAGCTCTCCAGCTCTCAATCCCTTGTGTTTCTTCTTCAGGAGCAACCTGAAATCGCATAGTGTGGGAGATGCCAGAGGCTACACGGTACGGATTGACATCATTTCAGCTGATATCACCAGCACATATGATTTGCTTGAAAGGTGTCCAACAATCATTTGATGCTAGTTTGATATCGCTGGGCACGCGTCAAGTTTTTGTTTATGTTCGCCAAGGTGGGCGATAACATTCCAATATGGTTACCTTGATATTTTTATCGTCTGGCGAAGTAATTGCCATGGAGATTTCATATATTAGAAATAATAAACTTTAATTTATACTCTATGTTAATATACATTATGTAAATATTTTATTAATAATATAATATAAACATACAATTATATGAAATAATCATAATATTCGTTATTTATAAAAAATTTTAAATTTTATAGATATTATTACATAATGATATTTATTTATAATTATGTTATTTATTTATAATTATAATGTTATATGAGAGTATTCTTATGCATAATTTTTATTATATAACGATACGATGATTATTCTTTTTTAAAATTACCATTAAATTACATTATAATTATTATGATATATAATGATTATTATTAAATTAGACTGTATGAATATTAGATATATTTAATATTAAAGTATATTATAAGATTATTATCATATACTGCATAATATTTTTAATAGTACATTTAGCTTTTTATTATATTATATTTATATTCATTATTTATTGATTGATCTTGGTTTTTCTCAATCTCTTCCTATATTCTTCATTTGAAATATATTCCAAAACAATTCTTTAAAATTATCTTCCTGACGATTTTTACCGCTACGCCGCCATCTTGAATTCCATTCCAGCCACAACAAACGCTGCTTGGCGTGATTCATTTACCGCGCCAAGCAGCGCTTGGCGACTTATGTCAAACTAGTGTTCCAATACTTTATCCATCAGTGTCGGCTGTTCTATGACCTACCCAGTCGCAACATGGAACAAATCCTGTGGCAATCATTTGTAGTTTCATTTCTGTTGTCGAGCTTGTGATGCATTGTTCGTATTGTAAACTTGATTTACGTCTAACATATGTAAT
>BMAO01003512.1:0-22046 GCA_019973975.1 Trichonephila clavata
CACAAACTCACATATACATTCGAATACACATATATATTGTCAATCCAACACCTACTCAATAACGCGTTGCCTGATATTTGGCCTATAAAAAAGCCACAGCTCGTCTTGGGGTGGATGTCACAAATTTTTGGTAGATGACTGCACGAAGGTAATATAAAATATCCTAACAATGGTCTCGTAAAATGGAGGTATTTCGACTTGGGGGTGTTTGATCTCTAAGCTGCATTTCTATGAAAGACCAAATTTGTTCTATTGGATTAAAATCTGATGACTTAGGTGGCTAAGTATTAATGGAATTCATCACAATGCACCTCAAACCATTCCAGTTTATTTCTAAACTTGGGACATAGAAGACTTTTCTAGAAAATTTGTTTCCAGTTGGAAGACAGACGTCATGTAAGGGAGCAAATGATCAAGTAGCTATGTTTACATAGTCCACAGCTTCATTTTATATTTTACCATAACTAAGAGTCGCATAGAACGCCCTGCAATGCGTAACACCACCGACATCAGCTTGTGTATGATGAGGGCGACCAACTGTGTGTTTTCCTTGAAAATGGCATACCCTAACAACACTATCGACTTAAGGAATAATAAATCTTTGTTTGTCTGAACATGCAGTCTATTTCAGTTATCCATGGCCTAGTCTTGAAGTTTCCCTACCTATTGTAGGCGTATTTGAAAATAATGCTTGATAAACATAAGTGCACGCGAGGGAAGTCTGCCGTGAAGTTTCTTATCCAATACTGTTCACTGAACAGTTTATGTGTTTCTTTACACTTCTATTTGCATCTGCCTTAAATTGATCTGTCAGGCACCAATTTTGATTTACCACGAGAGACGGTCTCCGACATCTTTTCTCTTTGATGATACGAGGACGTTCAATAGCTTGAATATACTACTGGTTTTGCTGCCACATATCAATTTTTCATTATTAAGAATCAGAGCGGGTTTATCTATTGATCTCTTGGGGGTGGACACCGAGGGGCCCTGTGGCCAGTATAAGCTGGACTTAACCACGTTTTCTGGTTATAAATTTCGGTCTTCCAGTGCTAAGGCAGCCTGTAGATCTTCTGCGTCCAGGGCTCGAAATGACCTTAAATTATCACTGCTAAATATGACAAAACGTAAGCAACCTATCAGTAGTGCAGTTTCAAGGCCTTTCTCATGGTAGTCAATAAGCAAAATTCCATGCGCATCCCAAAATACAGACGCCATAACCTTGCTAGCTGACGTTTGAGTTTTTGGTCGCTTTGAACACCTTTCACTGGATGCTGTGGAATCAGATGACGACTATTTTGGATTCAGGCGTGTAGCAATTGGTCCATGTTTCATCCATTGTCACATATTTACGTAAAAAATCCTGTTTATTTTGCTTAAACAGCTCCAAACAACGCTCTGAATCGACGATGCGTTGTTGTTTTTAATCGACAGTGAGCAAACGCGGCACCCAATTTGAAAACAGCTTTCTCATTCACAAATAATCATGCAAAATAGCAAATACACTGCCTTCTGATACCTTTAAATTCTCTGCTAGCTCACACAACTTCAATTTACGATCGACTAAAACGATTTCATGCACTTTTTCGATGATTTCTGGAACAACTGCAGAATTTGGGCGACTTAAACGTTTAATGTTGTTTGTGTCTGTACGACCACGTTTTAAGTGAGCATACCATCGTCTGATTTTTGCGATGGAGCAGAGTCCGAATAACATTTATCAAGCCATTGTTTTGCTTTAACAGTGTTTTTCTCCATCAGAAAGTAATGTTTAATTAGCACACGAAATTCTTTTTCATCTATAGTTTCCAAACAGTTGCCACTGTTGCCACCAAAAACCACTGTAACTTTATAACTAAACAAGATATTATCTCGAAATTTTGACATGTGCCGTTTCAAAGTTAGTATTACATAGGTTAGGCTTAGAAAAATTAGAAGGTAGTGCCCTTTATATGTTAGGCCGGGACTTATTGAGTGATGTGTTACTTGCAAAATGTATCCTATATCGTTATAGCATTTTGTCAAATCATATTTATGTTTGCGTGTTTAATGGATAGGGATTCTTCAAGCAAACTGTTATGTAATTTTCTTTAACTAAACACTTAAAATTTCTGATTTAATATTATTTTACATCATTTTAAATTTATTTCTTCATACATTCATGTAATAGTGCTATGGAAGCTGGCATTAATTACTGGAAGTAGATTTCAATTGTGTAATGACTGCAGAAACAAGAACAATATACAGGGTGTCCAACCTTAATGTGACCCAATAGCTAATTCCCGAACCGTTCGGTTTAGATATGCACTTCCAATTTGAAAAATGTTTTAAAACAAGTAAATAATGTTTTTACGTGCTTTTTGAACCAAAAACCCCATTTAGAAAAAAATTACAAAAATTAATTTTTTATACGGTTCAGGTCCTATCACATATTTAGGAAAAGATACAATGCACAAAAACAAAGTAAACACAAAAAGTTTCATTTTATTAAGATAAAAACTGGCCGAGTTATGGAACTTTAAAAAACCATATATTTTCTCAATTTTCTCGGCCATTTTCAAGAAGCTAGTATGGGGCCGTCTCCAAAGTGAAAATAGTTGGAACTCTGCCAGGAAACTTTCGCTCTTGCACGTCACTTTTATGTAAATCATTTTTAAATTTAAAAGCATACGTTAACAATACAACAATTGAGACCTTAAGAATTAAAATTTATTCTGTGTACGTGTAAAACGTAGAAAAAATAAAATATTTTGGACGAAGAAAACATTTCAAAAACAATTCCAAAAAAATACACTTATATGCTGCAGCTTCAGTCTGATTTGTGCTGATCATGACGAACGTTAAAAATCTGTTGTGTAGTCACTTTGCAATTGCATACAGTCGTATTCTAATATTACGAATTCTAGTACGTGAGAACGAGATGTATACAAATGAAGAATACTGCGAAATGGTACTGTTTTATGGGCAGTGTAATCGAAAAAAGAGAGAGGTGGCAAGACTATGTCATTAAATTTCCCACTCGAAGACATCCATCTTATTGTACAATTGCCCGTGCTGTTCAATGCATGTATAAAACTGGGAGTTGTCATAGACGTATCCCCTTGTATCGTGCTACACCTCGTGCCTTCACTATTATTTAAGTTAATTTGGTCATTTTGATATAATAATGATTGGCACATCGTTCCACATTATGCTATAATTTGAACGGAAAATCCTGTATTATTTTGCTGCTATTTGTTAAAACAAGCTGTTTTAATCTTTTCGGTACAAGTTGTATTTCTTTAATTTAATTTTTGTTGTTTGCCATACAGCAATGCCAATTGCCAATCTATGATGTTTACTTCTATGTTTAAAAATAACTATGATGTTTTTCTTTTGCTCTTTCTGTAGATAGTGAATTACTGTTTTCTAAACTCAATTTATATACGACCCCCTTTTCTGAGCAACTTTGATGGTAATAAAATGAAACTTTTTGTGTTTACTTTGTTTTTGTGTACTGCATCTTTTTCTAAATATAAGTGATAGTACCTGGGGACTGTATAAAAATTAATTTTTGTAATTTTTTTCTAAATGGTTTTTTGGTTCGAAAAGCACGTAAAAACACGCTTTACCTTTTTTAAAAACATTTTTCAAATTGGAAGTGCATATCTAAACCGAACGGTTCGGGAATTAGCTATTGGATCACATTAAGGCTGGACACCCTGTATATAAAAATTATATTTAAATTTTCAAAGTTTATTTCCGCTTTATAATATTTCAGTATATATATATATATACATATATATATACTTCAAGTTAAATATTCAAACAGCAAACCCCTCACCTTTTAAATCTGTTCAACCAATTAGTTAATTAGCTCTCACATTAAAGCTGTACTCTTCTTTCATAAAGTACTTAACCTAATTATGTAACTTTAAGATTAAATTGCTTACTCATTAATTTTTTTAAATTTAAAATCTTGCATTTTTATTTTTAGCAATATCTTATGGAATGAATAAGTTTGGAATGAAAAGTCCTTAATATCCAAATAACTCCAAAGCAGCCTTTATCATTGATTTTTTATTCAAGTATCATTAAATGAAATTTTGACTGTACGAAATTTAACGCATCTATATACTTTGATTTTTCCTTCGTTACATTTATTAAGGCTGTTTATATATTTTACTCGAATTGTGTGTATTGCTATATATCTTTTTATTAATAAGATTTTACATAAGTATATTTAAATAAATTATTTTGCGTAATAAATTAAAAAAAACTTCGAATACGTGCATGTTCCGTAAAGCAAGCAAAACTTAATTTCCAGGTCAATCACATATCTTTTTAGATCACCCATAATTTATCATATAAGTAATCATATTAGTAAAAATAAGAACAATTATAGAAGTAAAAGAGTAACTTTGAAAGAATAGCCTCCTATTTTAGCATCCAAATAACTATTGTAAACTCAATTTTTGATTTTTATAATTCTCAGATTAAACTTTCAAGAGTTTTTACTAATAACGTAATTTTCAGAGCAAACTAATAAGCCACACTTGGAAAAGAAATCGTAAACTATCATTGTTGGTACATTACAGAGAAATAGGAAATAAAAAGCGGATAACATGTAAGTGGCACTACACGGTTCAACATCAGATGCTATCTTAGATCAGATGCAGACTCAGTACAATGAACACGAATAGTTCCAAGAACTCTGAGTTAACGGTTCATGCAGTAAAACCTGTTTTTGCTCGGTAGATAGGGATCACATAAGAAAAGCAACACAAAAAATATTCAAAAATTATATTAATTTTTACATATAACAAACAACTTCATCGAAATATTAAATAGTTTTTTATGTGGTGGAGAGGGACCGCATAAAAAAGCCACTATTGAAAATACGCCATATATTTACGAAATGTATGAGAAAATACTTCCATAACAAAATAAATAATTAATTTACTCATGAAAACATTTTAAAAACACTTAATTTTTCATTGAATTCTTGGAGAAGTTTTCAAAATGCACATGCATAATTAATTGCTACTCATCGTAATCCAAGGCACTCATCATCCTGTGATGTATATGTTCAAAATCGCTTTCGTCACTTGAATATACTATTTCAATTGATTTATTTTTTGGCACTATAAAGTAAGAGATACCTTTCAGTGACGAAGGTGGGATTGTCAGTTATTGGTAAATGTCACAAAAACCAGAAATGAATACTGAATGTTGTTTTTATAAATTTCCTACTCATTTCACTATTGATATCTTTTAAGAAAATATTTTTCCAATTTGTTGGAAAGCTGTATCCCTGCATATTTTTTATCTGCTCTAAAAGAATCTCGCTCATCTTGCCAATTTTCATAATCAATCAAATTTTTAATAATGCCACTGTCATTGAAAGTTTCGTCTTCAATCAAGCGTGGGCTGTTGCCACGTTGAGAGGAAGCAACTGAACGCGCATTGTCGAGAGAGCGCTTATAACAAATGAACAGAGCGTCTTCAAGTATATTTATACTAGCTGACTTGGCCAGGCGTTTCTGTGGCTTTTTTTAATACGTTAATTCAATATTATTCTAATCTATTCAATGCAGTCAAATTAATCTTTGCTTACAATTTTGGAGGGTGCAAATAAAGTATGTTGTTGTTGTTTCTTATCCCAGATGGCGTAGCTCATCTACACCATCTCCACAAAACCAAAAAATCCAGAAATAAGATAGGATTTCCTAAAACCTTGTCATATGAAAAACTCAAACAATTCAGAATATGACTGGGAGAGGCCTGATCAGCCTTTCACCTAGAATATTCTGGGAATACTTTCCGGCCCTGTTGAAAAGTCTGAGACTTGATGTGGCCACTAAAAAAGCTCTACAGAGCCATCTGCAGATACCTAGGAATATTAAGTTGGTGACACCAACGAGGTTTTTTTACAAAATGCCAAGGGTGAGCAGGGGGTATTCTCCAAAAAGCATTCAATTCTAACATTTCGATAGAGGAGAGTTCAGCATAAGTTATACATGTGCCAACCATCAAGATGTCAGCAGTGGCAGATGACCAAACTATCGGATATCTCGTTACCATTCAATCCAATATGGGAGGGGACCCATTGAAAATATATACAATGCCTAGAAGAAAGTCGAACCAGAAAATCCAGAATATTTAGGCTTGTCATATCCCCAACCGTTGTCCAACGAGAAAGGTGCTGTATAGAAGCACGGCTGTCTGTTAAAATCCAAATGTCCCTGAAGACAAGGTCGAAAGCTGTGTCAATAAATTGCAATCCCCTATAAATTGCAATAAGTTCAGATCTAGAAACAGAACAGTAGTTAATAATCCTAATCTTGATGTTAAATGTACTATCAGGTGTCTCAATGTGCCCGCCGCTTCCAAAAATACCACCATCGCCCAAGCTGCCATCAGTATAGATTTTTAATGTCGTATGAGGTATGCCACATCAATTGTCTCTAGAGCAACCTGTCTAGTAAATTCTGGTACATCAGACCTTTTACACACCTTGCTCATTAGCTCAGTCGAGAAATGTATGCGATCAGAGTCGAACTTAAAATGAGAAAATGGCTTTAAGGAGTGAGGTTCAACATTACCAGAAAACAGACCCATATCAACTGCCAAATAAAAGGGGCTATTTTTCCTTAATCGCCTGTTATTAATCCAAGAATGAAGATAGGCAGACGTTATGTGCTGGACATTGTAGCTAGATAGCTTATTGTAATATTTTACCAGGCTATTACTTCTTCTCATAGAAAAAGAGGCGGTAAATCACTCTCATACAGAACAATGTTATTAGGGCAGCTATTACGAAGGCCAGTAATTATTCTTGCGGCACTCAGTTACACTCGTTCAAGCTTATTTAAGTTAGCTTCAGAAACACAAAAATAAACTGGAGGAGCCATATTCCTAAATTGGCCTGATTGGTGAGATGTAGGTTGTTCTCAGTGTTTTCGCGTCTGCACCCCAATCACACCCGGACATATATTTGAGAATGTTAAGTCGTTTCCTGCTTTTGGCTACTTGAGCCTCGATATGTCTGTTACTCAAAATCTCCTGGTCCAGAATGTAACCAAATATTTGGCATTATTTGTGTAATTTAATTGACATCCATTCATAAAAACAGTTTGTTTATAGTTATAAAGATGTCTGTTGGTGGTAAAAAAGGGAACTTTTGACTTAGAGGTATTAAAAATCAATTTGTGCTCCTCAGCAAAGATACAGACCGCAGAAAGAGCAGAATTTAAATTAGTCTCTATTTTCTCAATGTCAGAATCTGAAAACCAAATGATGATATCATCAGCAAAGAGACACACATTACTATTCTTATTCATTACCTCTTCAAGACCAGACACATATAAAAAGAACAGTATCGGGCTTATGACTGAACCCTGTAGGAAACCATGTCTCAATCCAAAAGGAGCAGACAATGTATTTTTATATTTCACTCTTATTGATTTATTTTGTAAAAAATCTGAGATCCAAGGCAGAATTTTACCCCTAATACCAAAATCGACATAAAGTTTAGTAATCAATTTTTGTCTTCAGACTCTGTCGAAAGCCCTGGACATGTTCAAAAGTGCAGCAATGATGTGATTAGTTGACCTTAAGTTTTGACAGTCCCTGACATTCTGGCAGAAAAATAAAATCTGATCAATGGTGCTATGGCTTCGTCTAAATCCGTATTGCTCCTTAGGGAGCAGGTCAAAAGTGGACAAATAAAAGTTCAATCTGGCCAGAATAAGTCTCTCCATGAGCTTACAAATAAAGAATGTCAAAGAAATAGGCCTTTAGCTCTCTGCTGAGCTACTATCTTTAACAGGTTTTTCTACAGGGATGATAATGGCTCTCTTCCACTCCCAGTGCAGACGTCCCAATTTCCTTGAAAGGTTAAAAATCTCTAATAATCTTTGTTTTCCCTTATCACCAAGATGTTTAACCATCTGTCCATGAGTATTTTCTGGGCCTTTAGATTTTCTACAATCCATAGCATCTAGAGCAACACTCATCTCTTGCATAGTGAATTTATCATAAAAGATGAGATCTCCCAAAGAAGAAGAGCGGCAATTATGTACCATACTCTTGGTAATTTTCTTAATTTTTTTGTCATTCTTGTCATATGTTAAAATGCTAATGCTTTTATAAAACTTGCACAAGATGTTAGCAGCGTCTTTGTTATCCTGGGGAATTTGTCCTAAAGAATCTAGGACAATACTACTGTCTTTCACTTGAGGCTGATCGTTACTGAAGGATTTGGTGATTCGCCATAGTTTTGAGTTAGGAGCTCTGGCATCAATGGTGCTACATAAAGTTTTCCAAGGCTCTCTCTTATGTGTAATATATTGCTGTTTGATTTCTGCATTTAGTTTTCTAAGTTTGATTTTGTCAGTGATGTCGTTTGAAGTAGCAAGTTCTTCGCGTACCAAACCTCTTTTTGTAAAAAGGGCAAACAGAGAAGCATCTTTGAGTCGCACAAAAGGTCTAAATCTTTTAATATTACCTCTAAATATGGAACGCCAGACAGCATGATTAATACATAGTTCTCTTAAAAAAGTGCCATTCCTGTTCCAGGTTATCGCCAAAAGGTTTGTTGTAAAATGTAGTTTCAGAAAGTTGGTTATAGAATTAACACTTGGCTTTTTTTAAATTCCAGAATTTTCTGCTGGGTTCTGAGTAATATTTGCGATCCTTTATGTTAATTATGATGGAAAGATGATCACTGCCAATGCTATTAAGAACAATAAAAAATAAAATAACATAATGTATAAAATAAAATAAAGATAAATCAAATAAAGTATAAAATAACAAAATTATTTTAATTTTGCATTTTATTCATCTACTATTTGAGTATAGTATTATGCATGAATTACTGACGAAGCTGCTAAGTAACAACATATGAAGATTTAATTTTTTAAATGTGGTAAATATAACGTGATTTTTTGTAATTTTAAAATTATTTTTATGATTTTAAAGTATAACAATAAATAATAACTAATCGCTAATCGGTGCTCAAAGCTTTTCAATAACCCCCGTTTTTTGCTAACTCAAGTAGATTCAACAGTTTCCATACACACATGTGAGCATATAACATCTAGTTGCCCATTCCAGAAGCAAGGGTTTTCTAAGTCCAAGCATCAAATGAATATTGTTTGGGTTTCAGATTCATTTATGCTCATCGTAAAAGGCAAGCGAATCGAGAATTGAAGCCTTTTGAATGGTATTGGAGATTCTGACGGTATCAGTGGATTACGTGGCAGCACTACCGAATTCTCATTTAAACTTCAGAGTCAAAATTTTTGCTTCAAGAAGTTCCCGGTAATTCTTTTGATGATCAAACGTGCACTTTTGCATATTATAGGTGGGTTTCAGTTACGCTGCAGAATGACCAGGGAACCAATCTTCAACCGAAGATTGGATGGTGACAATCCTGGTACATCTAGAGAATCCCTCCTTTCATCTAGACTTGGTTAGAAAATTTACGGTTTTGTTTTCTTCAGCAATAGTGTCGATCAATTTCAAAGACATTGGATCACCTGCCAACATCTCCGTATCTGGAAGTTTATTTCATCACAATATGAACATTTTTTTCTGATTAGGTAACGGGATTACAGAGGCAATAATTATCTAAATAATTTATATCTGGAAAGACACTCTCAATCAGTTCCTTTTAGTCTGAAGAACAGTACAGAAACTGCGGGGCTATTTCATGTATTATGTATTGATATAAAGTCATCTTCACCATTTCCAATATTCAGCAGTTAGTTAGAAGATATTTGCTCCGATCGATCATCTTGCAAATGTACTCCCGTGTTTATGGTCAATTAAAGTGTTTCTACGTTTCGCCATAAAAGCAATTGTTTTAAACATGCATTAATCTCGTGGTCAAAAGTAGAGCGAGGAATTATTGCTAATGTTTGTTGGAAATCACAAAACTGAATATTTTCTCGTTGATGTTTAAATCTTGCCAGGTTCTATGTAATGCGTTCAGTGAGTGTATATGGATCATGGCACAATTAACCATGATAATGATTGAATTAATTTGCAATATTACAACCAATCCGCTTTTTTTTCAATGGTATACATTACATCTTGTATCTTATGAATATCCAATGGCAGCTTAATGCGGTATGTGCAGTTTTTCCTCCATCTAGCAAAGTGACAACAATGCCCGAAGATGAAATTTCCTATGCCATTTCCTATTGCAATCGTATTTTTGCAAGGCTATGCCTGCAAATTTAGTTGCTCTATGGAATGAAAATCCGGGGGGGAGACTCGAACGCAAAACCATTCAACCTCATTCCAGCAATACCCAGAATTGTTATGGAAGCTTTTAAAATCCGAAACCAGGTACTTGTTCTCAACACAGACAAGCACAAGGGCCCACTTTCGACACCCCTACTGTTGTAAGTTCATTCTCAGAAAGGGTACATTGCCGTCGTCCAGCATTATCTGGCAAAGTAAAGGGAGTTTCTAAAATACGATTTCAGATTCTTGTTCCCCACCAAGAAAAACACCAGGGAAGCATTTCTCACACTTTAAGAATTTTAAAGCACGGTTCGCGTAAAATACGTTCGGCTGGCATTATTCGACGTAGTTATTGGATCATCTTGAATTGGATTGAGAACATTCAGATTGACAGTCCCAAAATGCGTCTAAGACCAACTTTTTGATTCTGTACGTCGGCAAGTTAGGCTGGTGCTGCTGTCAGCGAATATTTAGGTCCTCCGGCATTATCGGCAAATTTAGAGGAACTTCTAAAACTCGATTTCAGACTCTCGTTCACCATCTCAAATTACACCAACGCACTTTTTCCGTGCCAAGACTTTAATGGTAAGATCCTTTCCCGATGTGCGTAATAGACGGTCGTCCTGAATTATCCTACAAAATTACAGTGATTTCTCAGATTGAATATCAGATTCAGATTATCCGTTTCGAAATACGCCAGGGACCAAAGTTTGGCGCTCCAAGTCTTTTAAGGCAAGCCCCTCCCACGGTATGTCTAAAATACTGTCGACCGGCATTATCCGGCAAAGTTATCGGAACTCCTAAAATTATATTTCAGATTCTCATTCCACACTCCGAAACGCACACGGAACTGAATTTTGATGTTCCAGATTCTAGGGAACCCAAGGCCTGACTAACGCCATGTACTTTTTTACACAATTTATAAAATATTAAAGGCAAAACCTCACTTTTCAGGGGATGGGGCTAACATTCTCCACGTCACTGGTACATTGATGGAAAACATTACAGTGACACCAAATCCATTGAAATTCATATACCGCATAAGAAAAGATTGCACAGAAAAAAACAGCACACAAATAAAATCGGATAAAATAAATCGCCCAAAAATAAAATAATATAAAAAAGGGACCGCACAATACTAGGTTCTACTGCAGGTTGTCCATTTCCATTCATTTATGGCCCTTGTGAATGGATATGGACGCGCTCTTGCACCGACGTATTGCGAACAACAAGCGTACCCTACATGTGAAGGAAGTACGCAAGTGTGTATTATTTTATTTTATAAAAAAAAAGTATCCATAATTTTCTGTTGTTTTCTTTCATGTGTCTTTACCTGTATTTATCTCGTCAGGATGCATTTCCTACGGGGTTGTGATTTCCACTTTGCCGAATTCGTAAATGAAATTTTAATATTATACACTGTATATATATATATAATTCATATATATAATATACACTACCTTGCCATAAATCTAATAATGCTAGACAATAACTAGAAATATAAACAAAAAGCATGAATAATTAAGATATTTACTTTAGATCAATAGTAAAATCTTAACTTTAAAAAGTAAGGTAAAAGGTTTAAGCATAGTTTTATGAATAGCCATACTTCCTTTAGGTTAGCCAGTAAAACTGGGCTAAAAGGAAGAAAAATGTGTAAGAATAAATTTCTATAAAAACTAATACATTTATAAACGTAAAACTGAATGGTTATTTAAATTATTTTACGAAAGTTTTCCATCCAGATATCATATGAAATCATTAATTTAAGTACCAAAAAAAATGCAGGAAAAATAAAAAAAAACTAAATGAATATGGTAATCATTTATAGAAAATCGATTCTGCACATCAACTCTTGAACAAACAAGTCCGGCCATGATGAAATTGGTATCGAACAAGAGAAAAAAATGCTAAAAATGGGAATGACATTTATAGTTAAATAAACATGAAAACAATAAACATTTTAAAAATATTTATTGCAAAAAGAAAATACCAAGAATAATTCAATAAAAACAAAAATTATCAAAAACTATTATTAACTGTCTGTATCTTGTAAAAGTATGTAGAAATAAGAAGCGAAAACCAATATAAAGTAATTTTAAAATAAGTCAATAGTATTGGTTTTATCACACACACACACACATTTATAAAAGAATAACCTCACATATCATTTTATACACACAAGAGGATAGTATATGCATATATTATACATTAATACTTTTAATTAAATAAAAGTTTCCTCTAAGAAACTTAAAGTCAGTTTTTCCAAAACTTTATGACATGCTTTTACCCCATTTATGTGTGTATATATTTTTAATTATATATATATATATTTTCCTAGAGCAAAAATGAAGGTTTTTCTTAAATGATACCTTATACTTTAAATGATGAAAGGAAAACAATGCAATTATGAAAGAATTGATAAATATAGCGTAATAAAATTAAATAAATGTGAGCACTATACATTAGCAAACATGACAAAAACAAACTTTTAAAAATAAATTGCTTTATGAGTAAGACTCTCCGGAGAAATGACATGGAAAAATTGTTGCCGAACACATACATAATCAGAAATATAATTCTGACTTTGAAAACTAAACTAAACAGTTCTTATGTACCAGAATTCATTTTCAAATAAAAGTAAATCTACAAACATGTACATCTCCAATAAAAATAAAAAAGTTAATGTTACAATTCGCTCACACTTGAATCATTGCTAAATCGAATTTCTTTTTCCACACAGCCTTCTTAGAAGTATCAGTAATTATTTTCTAGCAAAGTCTCACCCATTCACTGAAATCTGAGGCATATTTCTAGAACAAATAACTTACAATAAATTAAACTGCTTACATTAAAAGATTTTCCTGCTTTTATTTTAGTTTCCCAATTACTTTTTTGTCAATTACAAAATCTAAGATTTCTGGTAGAGGTCCTAGTAGACTCATTCTTTGCATGAAAGATTTTACAAAATATAAGAAGTGAGATGATGAGATGTGAAAAAGATATAAGGCCAAATTTATAAATTATATTTTGAATATATAAATACAATAAAACTGCAATACTATTAGGTTGAAAAATCAACAACATACTGATATCAAATTACTGTACCTTAAACTTAAAAATCAAAGCAATTCTCAGTTTAAAAACATTTTAAAAATAGAAATCAAAACATTTTTTTTTCAAGACAACCTTGCTGCATCAAAAGCTGGAATTCTAAACAAAAACTCTATTGCCATATATAAATAAAACTGAAATTCAGTTGTTGAAAAAATAGTTTCTTAAAAATTATTTATTCAAGTAACGTAAACATTTCTCAAAAAACAAAATATGGAATAAATGCACTACAATAACTAAATATATGTATATAGTAAAAACATTTATCACACACACAAAGAGAGCGACAGAAAGAGTCGTGAAATAATAGCAGGACATGTGAACTTTCTTATTCCGAGATAGGCGTGAAGTCTTATCGCAAGAGCTAATGAAATTTGTTCAAAAACTGAATATTAAAAATCAAAAATGACTTTCAGAAAAAAAGTATATTTGAGGTGCAAAAACATCATCACGAATAGATACGAAGTGCCAGTCCTACAGAAAAGCAAACTGTGGGGAATCCTAACCCAGGAACAATTTAGAACGTTTCTGAAAGAACTGTTTCTCTGGCATATTAAATCATATAAGCTATGTTGGCCAAGAGTGAATAAGAGTTTTATTAGCACCGACCAATAAAGCTGCCCGAGGCTATCGTGACGGACCTCGTAATTTGCACCATGACCATATGACCGAGGCCATATGACGTCACCTCCTCTCCTTAGTTCCACATCCGACCAAATGAATAACATTTAAGCCCAGAAAAATTTAACGCCCCTATACATGTCAAATCTTCAGCGGCACTAGGCTCGATCTCATGACTCACCAGCCACAAATCCTTGGTCTTAATAACGAGTATCTATGATTGCCAAGTACCTGTTCGAAAGTCTCTATTGTCAGTCTTGAATAAGAACAGATGTCTCCAGTTTGCAATGGAGCACAAGGATTGAACAGTAGATGACTGAATAAGGTTCATGTTGTCTGGTGAATCAAGTTTTGAATAATTTCATGTAAATAATAGGGTACGAATATAAATATAAAGAGAACGAGAGCATGAACTCACCTACAATGTTGCAGATCTTTAAGCTGGTGTAGGTAATAATTTAAGGGATTCTTTTGTTTGGCATTGCTTGGGTTTTTTGAGTCATGTGGAAATCCTTCTGAGAATACCCAAATTATTTAAACGTTATTGAGCATCAAGTACATCATGTTAAGATAATGGTATCCCTTACTAAGGATGGACACTTTTAGGATGACAATGCTCTATTCCATACAGCAAAATTGTCCATAAATGGTTCAAAGAGCATGACAGAGACTTTAACTTACTTAGCTGACGTGTACAATCATTAGATCTCAATCCAGTTGAACATATTTGGGATGCGATCGAAAATGACATTAGGCAGTTGGATCCTGTACTATCCCCAACCTGAAGAAATTAGAAAGAATAATTCATAGAATATGGTCCCAGAATCCTCATACCACCTATGGATATCTCTCAGAGTCCATGACAAGCAAAATTCATGCAGTATTAATTGCAAAAAGTGGTCAAATATTGTTCTGAAGAAGTGGTCAGATTAATTTGGCCACTCAGCGCATATGGTCTTCACCCAATAGTTTAGGAGAGTTTTTCAAATTGAAGTGTTTGTCGGGTACCTGAAGGAACACTCCAGGCTCTAGTTGGGGTTTATTAAACCAACAAAGTACTTCTCAGCTATTGATGAATCTATATTGCTGAAAATAAGTAGGATTTTCCAATTGTTATATGTATCGTGTAAATACAATCTAACAATAAAAATTAATATCATTAACCATAGGTTTTTTTCTGGTATTATTCTTTTGCGAATGATTGAAACAACTTTGGGAATAGATATATATACTTATTTTAATTAACAAATATTAAAAAAAACCTTAGGTTTTTCCTACAAAAACTACAGAGCGACATGACGCTAGAAAATTTACTTTCGGTCATACTTTACTTTTTATTGCTTTAAAAGTTATATCAGATAGTTGTACTATTCTTAAAAAATTATACATTTGTTTCGTGCTTTAATTGGATGTGATGCCTTTTAAATTTTAGAAATGAATGTATGTATGCGTGTGTGTGTGAATTTGCTTAGTATTTGAAATATCTTTCAAAGATTATTTTTCAATTGAGAAATCAAGTACACTGAAAGGATAAAGTCATTTTTGTAATAACTTATTATTTTTTTTAATAAAAATGAACACGATAAAAATTATTTTTTCTTACCCGCGTTTCATATAACCGGATTCGAGAAAAATTTAATAATATACATTATGTTTTTCGATATTTTGCATATCCTATTTAACATATATATTACTAAACTATTTTTAATTTTAAATTCCGTCAGCAACATATACTATAAATGTATTCTTTCTTTTTATAAATCTAAAACAATATCAACTGTTATTCTACATGGCAAATCACTATTTTATCCATAAACTTTAACCATCTTCTAAATTTCTTTATGAGGACAAATTGACAGGCTACATCTGTAATTCGGAAATCCTATTTTATTTGCTCTAAAGCTATTAGAAACAGACATTACAAAAATGGTTTATGAAGAAAGAATGATAATTATTCCTGAACCTATACATATTTCTCTAAAATTTCACATCACATGTTGCGAAATCATTTGAAACATTTTTTATTTACTGAGCAGAAATTTTGATTTTTCTGCTTGATGGAATTAATAGTCTTTGCATAAATTAATAGTATCACACTCTGGTATATAATTGAATTGTTTGATTCGAAATATCTACTTCATTTAAATAATTCGAAACTTGATATTGTTTTACAATAGCCGTATAAAAAAGATATTGAAAAAGCATTTCATAGTTTATTATAATTCCTACTATTATAATTAAAATACATTAGACAATCCTGATCAACTAGAATTTTAATAAGATCCTTCTAAGTTAAATTTAGATTAAGGTATAAAGTAAATGCACATTTCTTAACTAAGAATTCACTTCACTTCACTGATTTTATTTAAGTTAATTATTCAACGAAGTAATTTATAGTTTCTGCTCAGATATATAAAGCAAAGTTTGAAGAATTTTGTCATATCTAGTTGATGTTCTCTTTCATGTGCTAGTGGACTCTGTTATTCACTAGCGGATCTCAAGAGCCACATTGGATGAAAGGCTTGTAGTGCAACAGTATATATCGTCTGATGTTCTCTACCTAATTATTTTAGCCTTGGGCGAGATACAATTAGAGGGAATTTCTCCATAGCAAAGATTATTGATCTTAATCTAATTAAGGCTTAATTTTTTTAATGAAATCTGACTTTACCTTTTTTTTTTTGTTTCTTAATTATAATCAGTTTTTTGTGAAGAATATTAGCTCCTTATGTAAACAATTTTTTTGCCCCAAATATTCCAAAAAAGGCCCATTTTTTAATTGTATATTTCTAAGCATAATATTTAACATAATATGAAAATGGAATAATTTTATTTTAATTTTCAATTTTAAAGTTTTTATACTATTTTTTTTATTTTATTCGTACAATTATGGAACACAAATATCCCTAATTGTTAGCTTTTTATAAGTACTCTCAGCATGCTACGAAGAATGCTTCATATATCTTTAAATGTGTAATTTATATCATACTTACAAAAAGTGTCATGTTCGTAATTCTTTCTCAAATAGTTAAAGATTGCATGGGTGTGTGCATGTGCACGTATAACTTTAAGTATGGTGAAGTACTAAGTGTTACATTGCAACGGGTGCATATATATTATCGATTTTTTTCTCTTTTGAATTATCTTTCCATTTTAATTCCTTCTCAAGCAAGAAATTGCACATTGCCTTGCCAATTCTGTTCTTTATTGAATATTTTTAAGAATCTAAATTCCTGTCTTAAATGAAAAATTCCGCCTTCATCATAAAGAAAATCCCGGATGCGAAGTATTTCAGTACCATGGACAAACTACTTCTCTTTAAGACACTAGCAGTAAGAAGTTCATTATAAGAATTAAAAGTGTCTGGACAAATCAATGATAGAAAGAAAAAAATATCGGTCCCCGCGCACAGCTTACGGGCAAATCAGTTACTTTCAATACACACAAGCTTATTTTCTAATCAAAATAAATTAATTTGGAAATAAATTAAATCAATCATTAGACAATAAGATTGTATTAAAGAAGTCCTTAAATAGAGCTACACACACACATATATATATATATATATATGAAATTCTTTCACTTGACTTAAAGCACTTTTTTGTAGTTATCTCTTAATTAAGTGCTTATCAAACTTTCAATATTCGTGACCCAATTTTCAATCACAATTCTCACCGCACCCCCTCCATACAATAACAATATATTGAATTCAATAATACTATACTTTGATGCTGAAGCTACAATACGACTTTAATCTTTTTAGGGCTACCAGGGTATATAAACGTCTCACTCAGCCAAAGCGTTAAATGCCACTGACGTATATATACGTCTTTCTGAACTACTTCTGTTCTGTGCACTGCTATGCATAAAATTTTTCCAAAATCTTTGAAATGCAATGGAATGACCTTGACAATGTGTTTGAAAATTATTTACTTATTTCAGAGAAGGTTTTATTGATTTATTTCTTTTCATTCCCCCAATACATCACATACGCGCGCCTACATGAAAAACGGTTGCATTTGGAAGTGAATCCCGTAACTTTTAGTCTGCAGTTTTTAGGATTAATTATAAATCGTACAAATTTTCAAGAGAAGTGCTCATTTTTGTAAAAATGTTATATATGAAAAGCCCATGGGGGTTACTGGTAATTATTAAACTTGTTTTAACTTAATATTATTAAATTAATTATAAAATACATTGTGCAGTACTGGTACATTTGTGAGGGTATTATATGAGTGCAAATGTGTATTTTATATATCATTATGTTCGAATGTATTTTGTTTGTTTACTTTTAGTACATTAATAACTTTTGTTTAAATAATCTTTTGTTTTCGACTTTTCAATATGTTCGCCCCCCCTCGCTGGCATATCACGCCCCCTAGGGAAGTGCGCCCCACAGTGTGAGAAACATTGTCTTAATTTGTTGCAGTCAATGAAAGTATTTATAGGCTTGGTATTTTTAGATGCACTATTACCGATTTAACACAAATAAAGTGGCAATAAAAAAGTAACACAAACAAGCGCGGTTTTAATAAAAATTTACAAACACATTCTCCATTCGCTCTTGAGATCGAAGTATTTTATTGTTTTAGTCAAACAGAAATATTTAGAAGTTTATAATTTCCAGTAGAGAATTGTATACGTGACGCGAACAGTACGTGTGTGTGAATGATGCAAGATTCTATCATCTTGATTTAAAATCGCTAACGGGTCAGTTTTTAGCAGATAAAGTTGTGGGTATAACCCATATTACGCGGTTAAGCTAAAAATTAATTTTCATGTGAAATCTTTGAGAGTTCAAGACCATCATGAAATAAAATCCCTCGAGTGTAAGTTATATATATATATGAATTGAAAAATGTTTAAAAAAGAATATGAAATACGCGTGAGATATTTTTAAAATCATATTAGACAGGATTTTTAAACTCATGAACAAATTTATATACAATTTTATTGCAAAAGTGATACCATAGTTGCATTTATAATGCATGGTCCTTGAACATAAAGTGTAGAAATCATATTCCTTGAAGAAAATTTATTTATAAATATTAGTTTTTTTATACTCTTTATTTAAAATGTAATAACCAAAAATTCTTATTAAAATGAAAATAGGGAATAAAAAAGATTTTAAGTCCAAACAAACAGATAGAAATAAAAGCAGTACTGGAAGCATTTCAGGATTTTCACGGAATGGCTCAATATAAATATATTAAAATTCTCAACATCTTTTGAAGACCTTAAAACTAAAATAAATTCTCTGGAATATCAAAATTGCTAGGTGGATGGATTTACCTCTTTAATCTAAGCGAAATAGAAAGCCTATCGAGTATGATAAAATAAATATTTTAAGAGCCATATGACAAAAATGATATTAAACTGAAATTCGAAAGAGTTATTTTTTCTTATCAAATTATAATATAATGATTAATATATATATATATATATATATATATATATGTAACTAATACTTTTAATTTCTCAAATATTGTATCAAAACTTATTTTAGTATAGAAAGTTATTATTGGATTATTATCAGTTACTTATAATTGAAGCCTATCATAAATTTTTATTATTGATATTATTGAAGCTTATTATTGATTATAGTTACTTATTATTGATATTATTGAAGCTTATTATTGAATATAGTTACATATTATTGATATTATTGAAGCACATCGATAAATTATCTTTTTCAAAGTGAGTATGTATATAGATATGTTCCACTTAAATGATTGTTTTTAATTTTATTTTTAATATTTTTTATTAACAACACATTTTAAGACTCTGCGAATAATATTGGCGTCTGATCACAAAATTTTGAACTTCAGTGAAGTAACGAGTACAACACTTAAGCTGGCATACCAATCTCCAAACTTAAACTCAAAGCCAACGCCAGGATATTGAGCTCCCACAGATTTAATGTGTATCAGCATAGCGGGTCTTTAGTGATACTAGGAGTCGAAACTACGACTTGATGAGTTCGGGAACATAGCCACAGGGACCGAATAGATTAAAAATGTAAAGCATTATTTTCTGTGTCAAAGTGATTGTTCTCCTAAAAGAGTTTTGAAGGGTTCAATAAACTAGCTTGAATCGTCTTGGATACAATGTTTATAAGTCATATAAAAAAACATATTTAAATCCAGTTAGTCTTAACAGTTCCGCCTTTTTAAAAAAATTATGATTACAATGACCAAGAACTCTTAAAATTCCCTATAGTTCATTCATATTTTCTATTCAATACCAACGTTCATACTAAATTCTGGATTTTTTAAGCCAGCGTTGTTTGTAACTCATTAATACAATGTTCAGCGTTGATACCTAAAATTCCACGGATTGTCTCCTGAGTTTCTCGTTATAAACTGCAATGAGTGACACCTTGGAAACTTACGACCAAAAAGCTAGAAGTCGCTGAAAGATTACGTTATTACTACTATGAATGGGTGTGAGAAACGGTGGATATATATTAAATTAAATTTTTCTTCCTCTTTTAGAAAGTAATATTACGGTAAATAGCTACGGTACAGTGAAATCGCAATTATTTTACAAAATTATTAAGACACTACATATGTTATTTCAAATATTAAAAGTAAGAGAAACATTTAAGAACTTATAATGAGCGGAGTTTCAAATATATTAATGTAATGATGTGCATGAAATATCTTAATATACGTGTATTGGATTAATTAGAAGGACTAATTGGAAAAGGTTTGCAGTTTTGAGAATTTATTAATACTAACTTTTCTGCATCATATGCCACAAGCACAAACTCATTACTAAAACATCTTAACGAAGGTTTCACAAAAATTAATTAGAGAACTTTCTTTTTAGCTATAATTCTGTAAAGCTCACATTTCTGTAGGCAACACTTTATAAAATGTCGCAAGTTTTCAAGATTAAAAAGTTTATTTTTTAAAAATATTTTATCCTAAATGTGAACCTTTTTATTTAAATTGTAATCAATTGATGATAAGAAAATTGTGCTATAATTTTTACACACACACACACATATATATATAAACTATTTTCAAAATCATTGCTTAAGAATAAATTCCTTATGAGGACATTTTGCGAAATCTTTCTTTTTTTCTCTAAATAGTATGTAAATAATTGAATGACAAACCATTTATATGAGCCAAACTATATTATATCAGGCTTAAAGAGATTTATTGAATATTTAAAATGGCATGCAGTCGGAACATATAAATTTAAGTTGCTTTTAAATTAAAAAAACACGATTAAAAGAATTAGAAGAATTATGATGGAAAAAAACGTCAATTTTGAATAAATGTTTATAATATTACTCCATTTAAAACTTTTAATTTTTCCAAACATAAAAAAATTATAAATGAAATATAATCTGAATTGTTCAATTCTGTAAGAGAAATTCAAGTAATCATTTTATCAACATAGATAGAAACGGAGAATTTAATGCTTTCTTTTAAATACAATTACATTTTCTGTAAATTCTTGGACTAGTTTCCTGATAAAAAAAAGTATTTTGAAAAATAACTGTTTTTAAATTTTAAATTAGTAACATTACATTTCAAAAATAAAATTGTCTTAATTGAAAAAAAAACCCATATGTTATAATATATTTATCACGTCTCTAATAAAACTCTAAGTATAATAATTTTTTGAAAAATCCTTGAATTTTCATTAGTTTTCTTGTAAATGCTTTCATTTTGAACCCATATTCTTACAGGCAAGGCATTTTGAAAACCCTATATATTTTAAAGTGTTCAACTGTTTATAAACTTTAAAGAAAAAAAATCGATTTGATTTATTTTAAATAAAAAAAAAGCTTCATTTACACTCATAAAAATGATATTTTATCATTGATACTTGATAAAAATAGTTTGAAAAACAGAGAATTTCATTTTTATTTGATTTCCACTGCAAAGAAAAATAATTTCTCTATTTTATTTAATTAATATAATTACTAATTTTAGTATGAATATAACAAATCATACACCAAATCTTATAAATTAAGATTTCTGCTTTCAAATATTTTGAATCTCTCAATAGTTCAATTTTTTGCAATAAATATTTATTTGGGAAACATAATTGTTCGTTTT